>CAEFZX010011708.1:0-191722 GCA_903066825.1 Alfaro cultratus | reverse complement strand
CACTACACTATCTGATGATTTTCATCAGCAGAGAGATCCTTTCTCTTTCCCATATTGCTTGAAACCTGTGGCCTGCTTAATAATGTGGAGCATCCTTCTTAAGTAGATTTCCTTTAATTGAGCTCACCAGACAAACTAATCAACCCAATTATAGTGATTCAAAGAGCCCTGACACACAATACCATCTATAAATTTAATAGCACAACAAAAAATGTAATCTTTATGACACTTAAATCCAATTTGCATAATAATTTGGAACACGATGTAGTCAGACAGCACTGTCCCTCGCCTAGCAACCAAGGCCAAGATCAGCCTCTCACCTAGCAAGCCAGTAGGAGCTACGGGACATTTGATTGCATAAAGGTTGATGGAAAAGAGTTTTGCTGAATTGCCATCCAGAAACCACTTCTTGGTGGTTGTGCAGGAAGCTCTACTTCTGCTTTTCACGATTGTATAAGTGAACATCTGTTTGCAGCCATTTTTACATGCAAGAGTAAATGCTGATTTGGTGGGGCGTGGCCAGCAGTTTAAAAGTGACCCAAAATGGCTTGTTCTGAAAGGAGCTCAAAATAGGCAAAGTTGAGCAGACACTACAAAACCTTTGACACAATACTGTACTTATAGTTACACTGAATTGGAAGAAGCTCCATTAACAAGAATCTGCTTTATGGTATCCTAACTTGATTTGCTACAGTTGTGACTGAAATAAAGCAACAATAACTTGTTGAAAACTAATAGATATTTAATCAGAAACACATCCTGATCAGGACCCTTTCTTGAAACTTGAAACAGACTATAATAAAAATCATTCTTATGGAAAACAGAGCTGTTACAAAACAAGGCAATAACGTAACGTGGACTAGCTACCATTGCTGTGGCCAACAGTAAAAGATAAGACTTCCTACGTCTGCCAAAATTCAGTAAAACAAAGTCTGGACATTGACACCTGCATCACTAAGTTGGACGATGCCCCAAATCTGTAAAAGTTCTATTGCTCATCCTTTTGAGTAACAGGACAGCTTACCAACTACCCAACCTCTAAGAGTTTGATGTTTAAGTGTAGCGTTTACTTTATGGTCTACAAATTGTTACAAATATACTGGTAGACCTAGAGAAGATTCAGTTACAAAGCTACTGTGGTTCCAACATATAAAAAGACCTATAATGTCAATACCATTTCAAAAGGAACAGCCAAGTCAATTAATGTGTTGCTTATGATATAACGCATGTTACTGCATGATAAAACTCCAACTGCTTGTAAAAAAAACAAAAAAAACAAACAAACAAAAAAAAACAACAAGTGAGCTGTTTCTGTTTTTATTGCAGACAGGCCATTGCGAGTAAGGGATCTAATCAGGAGATGCAAAACACAGCAGTCTAATTGCATCATTAGCTAAACCACTGACTCAGTCGGAGACTATAGCCTCACCCCTCCCCCAACCCACCGTCTTCTGCCCCATCCAGAAATAGGGAGCCAGGCCTCCAGCTCTTTACTGTACAGCTGCTCAAGCAGAATAATTCTGGCATGTTATGTGCAACAGCGCAAAATGTTAACGTTCCAGAAAGATCCAAATGGGAAAAAAAAAAACGAAAGAAAAAAAAACGCACATTAATGAGACTGTGCTATATGTTGTCTTCAAGACGGTCATCAAGAAAGTCATATTTATCCTCACATTTTATCCTGGAAAAGATTCGTTCTTGAGCTTGGATACATAATGTAATGATGATTCCACAACATGTAAGGAATAGCCCTGTCTAAAGTGACTAAGCTCAGCTAGGCTGAACTTTCCAGATTGTAGCCAGAGGTAATCATCACATACAGGTGCACCTTCATAGTTTTGACATCATGTGATTTTAACAAGAGCAACCTCTCTTGATGCACTGAAATTGGTAAAGCGCCACAGTCTTTTTTTAGACTTCCTGCTGTTCTGGTAGTAAAAGCCGGTAAAAGAACCACCTGACTTGCTTTCTAATTTGAATGACCCCTGCTTTCTGCAGGTCAGTTTAGCATGCCTTGAGAGAAACGCTTTCTATCTAAACAGAGCCAGCCCAAGACTGCTCAGGGCTCAAAGCACAATTCGATCTGGTGCCTCACTTCCACCTCAATCCATCACAAGCACCAAATATTTCTCTTTTAAATTGTCCGAGACTCATTGTTTGTTTAAATGTGTCTTTATCATCCCTATAAAGTTTTATGCCAACAATTAAACTGGCGTAACCACATAAAGTGCATTTGCTTGACCTACAGATGTTTCAAATTACTTATTAAACAAACCTCTGTTAAATAAGGTGAAAAGTTTGGACAAATCAGTTAAAGTTATTCTGCTCTAGCGTAACCATTTGGTGATTAGTGTTTCTGCATGCATGTGGCTCCAACACAGGGAAAAATAAATTCTTACAAATTATGAATTATGACTGAGATTAAATAAATTCCTTAAAAGGCCTCTGATTGGCCTTTTACTGAACCTTTTTTCCTCTTTAATAAGTACAAAAACACAAACAACAGTTGTCTTATACAGTTTAGAAACATTTAAACCAGAAGCTTAATATCTGATGCACTTTTATGCAACTTAATAAAAAAAATCTGGCAAATGTTAGGGTCATGTTTTGAAGCAAAAGGGAGATCATAACAATGATCTCATTGTTATTTATTTATTTTTAGTTGAAGTCAAAACTGCTAATTCTATTGCAGTATTTTTTTCAACTGTGCTTTTTGTCAGAGAAAAAAAGATCTGAATTGGTCAAAGCCAATTTTTCCAAAAGATTCAGCATCGGCCAGGAAAAATCTCATCAGTGCATCTCTACTGTAGACATAACAATCAAGTGCTTCCGACTGATTACAGTAAATACTTTGTCAGTTCTTTGAAATACATTTTTTTTTTTTTTTTTTATTGCCATTAATGCAACTTTGAAGCAAATGTAAAAGTAGGCTCATTCTGACGTTACAGAATGTGATGAGATATTTTATAGAGTGCAGCATCTAATTTTAAAGGGGCTAGAACTACATGATCAATGTCATGTTGTGATGTATGTCATCACAAAATCACTTCAAACTCATTGCCAATAATATGTTTGGTGAGTTGGTCATATTGATTTTACTATCAATATGCACAAAGTACTGTTTGGAATGCAATAATGATTTGTTAATGTCAGTATGCTAAACATTACATCAAATGTTAGAATCCCGAGAGAGAAAAAGTGAAAAACCTGAGGATTTACAATCCACAAGTTTGTAAATCTTGTAGATTGCATTAATCTAATTATGAATGCATGATGAGCCATGTCATGCACTGATGTTGGTCCACTGTTTTATCAAGTCCACTCTCAGCACAGCCATCTACCAGAAAATTTTAGAACACTTCATGCTTCTCCTTTCACTGCTGATAAGCACTTTCTGGATCCTAATGTCATTTTTCAATAGGATTTGAAAAATCCTATTTTTCTCTACTATGAAATGTAGAGATGCCTAGCTTAATGCCTAGCATTGTACCACAGTGGTTGATTAGTCTGCAAACTGACATGACCTAAACACAATTAAAAATGTATAGTAGGGGTCTCAAACTCCAGTCCACAAAGCTGCTGTCTTGAAAATTTAGACCAGTCTCTGGTCATACACACCTTAATCAAGAAGCTACATTTCCTCCTTATCATGCAGCCAAGCTCTGCTAATGAAGTCGCACCTGAGAAATGTGTGTTGAGGCAGACACAGATCACTTTTTTCAGTTTTCTGGAAAGCTGAATTTTAGGGTTTCATTAGTAGTCAGCCATAATAATCAAAATAACCAAAAAGAAATATTTTAACATGTTCATTTGTGTGTTTTGAATCCATTTACAAGTTACACTCATTCTGCACAGAGGGCCCAAAGCAGCAGCTAGGTTTGGTGTCTGAGAGAACTTGCTGTTATTCCCTGCCTATGTACAGAGATAGAAGTGAAAATAGCACCTTTGATTGTTCTTGTTGAAGGTGTAAAAGTAAATGTCAAGGCATCAGCTTGACAATCCCCATCACTAAGGACATCGCTTTACAACAGGTTATGTTGGAAAATGCTTCTGTTAGTTTAGAATTATGCTCTTTCCTGTTAGAATAGTTTTTTCCATCTCAAGAAATATGACTGAGCTTCCTGTCTCAGCCTCCATGGCACAGCACTTCTAACCTGGCCTCTGCCGCACTGCATTAGCAACAGCGATCAGAGCTCAGCCTCACTCTGCAGCTACAGCATCTGCTGAGGATGGAGAGCTTCTGGAACTGACGGCTCCACGTCGCCTCTCACATCTGCAGCGCGACGTCTCAGTGTGTTGAAGATATGACGTCCCGCCGCTTCGTGAGTCCAACGGGTAACGCATATCTGAACTGTGAGCGTGTGCTGGAAACAGACGTTGCTCGACCGTTACTCTCCCCGGGGTATGATGTCAATACAATTTGGCCTGGACTGCAACGAACTTGATGCGGTCCATTCAGAACAATGAGCGAGCTAATCAGTGCTAATACAGCAACCAGAGTATGGTAGTGATGTTAAAACCTATCCGGGTCGCTGTGGGGTTGAGGAGGAACGTCCTGATCTCATCTACATTTCGACACCATTCGCTGGAACTTACCGTCACAAACGCTGCGTTCACAATAAATTTCGGATTTGAACTTGACTGAACTCATAGGTGGCGTTTTATAGGAGTTGAAATTACCCGAATAACACATGCTAGTCATAGAGGAAAAACACCTTTCTCCCTACCTTTGACAGAATCCTGCTCTTCCTTCTCGGCTGGGGTGAAGACCCTCTGAATTTTGTTGCTCATACACGGCTACCATGCGCTGCGTCTAAGCCCCGCCCTCTCGCTCTGAGCGGACTCCTATTGGCCCGTTAAAACACAACTGCAGACGAGCCAAAGCTCTTCATTGGCTAAGGACAACTGCCAGTCTTTTTGGATTCCTCTTCCCGCGTCCCGAATAGCGTTCCTTCATACGTTACGTTATAGAGCCTATATTTAGGCGTTAAAAACAAGCAAGTAAAAACAAGTCAAAGTGACCTCCACTAGCAACACACCACAAGGCAAGACAAACTGACCCTTCACACCTACACTTTTAATGGCTGCACAATGGAAGCTGTCAAGACAAAGAGGAAGCTATTTAACAACCAAACAGAGGAAATGTATGTGGAAGTCATTTGTGGTAATTATGCAGTGATAATTTCCCTTTTATTTGCAGAAATAACACTGTGCAAAAGAAATAGCCAGATGTTTAGGTGTCACAGTTTCTCCAGAGTGGTGAGAGAACATTAGAGTCAGTCTTTCATCATGAGAGGAGCCTTGACTTGAGCTGCAACCTCAGCCCCCATAAGTTCCTCTACGATCGTCAGGGCAAACTCAAAACTGGTTCCTGGCCCACGGCTGGTGATGTAATGCCCATCTTTCTGCACTCGAGCTTCTGAATATTTATAGTGATCTAAAAAAGACAGAACAATACCATTAAGATGGAACAGTCTGAGCTTGGAGCCACAGCTCAGATTCACAAACATAAAACCTGCCATTGTTTCATCGCACTTAGTTCTAGTATGTTCTGTCAAATGACTGCATCTTCCTTCACCTCAGTGCTGTTCTCTGCTCTCCAACTGCAGAGTGACATGATTCTTTCAACAATCAAAGAGCTAGTACAGCACCACCTGCTGTCCTTTACAGATATGTACAATTCCAGCTACAGTGAACCTTTTTGATGTCTTCAACCACAAACCTCAATATTTTGAGATTTTGTGTTGTACACCAACATAAAGAAGTTCATGACTTCAGTGGAAGAACAATGAAACATGGTTTTCTACACCAAACAGTAATGGTTTACATCAAAGCTCATGCATATATATTTAGAAAAGTCAACTGCAAAACTTGAAAATTGATGTCCACAGCTGCCATCCATGCAATCTGACAGAGCTTGAGCTATTTTTACAAAAATTAATGTTAAAAAAAATAATTTAATAATCAAACTAGATGTGAAAAGCTACTAGAGCCATACAAAAATGACTTGGAGCTGTTAATGCAGCAAAATGTGATTCTACAGAGCATCCCTTCAGGGGCGGCAGATACAAAAGCACAGTTTTGAAATATTCTTTGTAAAAAAAAAAAAAAGTCTGCATTATAATGATGGAATATTTTGTGTTAGTCTTTCACACAAAATATATATAAAATACACTAAAGTTTTTTGTTGTAAAATGAACAATGTGAACATTTTTAAGGGGAATCAAAACTTTTGAGGGGTACTGCAAACTAATCAAGGTCAACAATGTTTTTACCTCCAACCATCATCTTCTCCTTCATGCCAGGATGTGTGGTGACCATGCTGCCGTAACCGATGCCATGAGCCAGAAGAGCGGTCGGACCTGAAGAAGAGCCAAGCTGGTTTAGGTGTGTTTAAAAGCTTTTAGACTCGTACACAAAAAAGAATATTAAAATAACCAAATTGATCAGTTTTAGAAAATCTTTTTATATATTCTGGTTAATAATAAATGAATGACACAATATCTGATAACGGCATGTCCTGAAGGTGTCCTCAACCTTTGTATTGTTTCTAAGAATACACTCACACAGTATACAGTTTCAGCTCCTCTCCAAAGACTCTGCAGCACTCTGGAAAGGGAGGGAAATAAAAAGGAGAGGCCGAGGACGCTGACTTCTGCTGCATTAACTTTGGTAATGCCCTAGCGCTGCTGTGAGCTCATCCAAAAACAGTTAATAAATAGAAAGTTATTGATCACGGTACTTTGGCTGCCTTCCCGTGCTGTCTCAAGATTACACTTTCCCCATTGGAAGAACGGCAGATTGCCAGTTAAAGCCAAGCTACTCCTGTTACGATTCCCCACCCGGAGGACGCCAGTCTGGGCACAGAAACTAACAGCGTGGCAGACGCAGAGAAACAGTAATTTACTTTCTGATGAATAGGAGATATTGTTGTCAATTGAAGCTCTTTTTCCGCTCCTTGAGTCAAGGAAAAAAAAACAAAAAACAGATGATCATGATGCACCCTCTCCCTGTTTCATTAAGGCGTGTATTCCCGAGAGGATTCCAGTCATAATTAGGACACCCTTCAATCCACTTTGCCACACCAGTTCACTGTCCCTGTTTGAGACATCTTTCCTGCGTCCTGTCTCTGATAGCCCCCCGAAGGAAGACACCAGCATATGTGCAACCTTTACTTGTGTGCCACGGGGGGCAGGGGAGGTTCGCCAGTGACCACAAGTTAATGAAGTGTGACATTAGGGGACAAAGATAGTTTATCAAAAAGCCCCTAATTTCAGACCCAGAACAATAAGTCCCAGGTTTATCTTTGGTTCCTGTCTGTCTCTAGGGGTAACAGCTGTCTCATCAGCTGTGCTGCTTTCAGTTGAATCCAAGAAGATAGGATGTCTCTGTTAACTTCAGTGGCATTGCAAGCCGTCATATTACCTCAATGTCTTTTACGGATGTTACTCCTTGCTTTCAGGCAGGAGAATGTCTGTTCTGTCTGCTACTATTTCATCTTAGTGTCAATGTTCAAAAACAAGACATTGTCAAGGACAAGTCACAGAAACGGATAGACTTGCAGTGTTGCAGTTTCACAAAATAAAAGATACAATTTTAAGTGCAGCATATTTTATATTTTGAGTTGGGGTTTTTTGTTTTAAAACTAAAATAATTCCTTGCACATCCCTTTTAAAATACTTTGACTTAAATAATTCTAAAAATTACAACTTTCCCCATTTGTGTTGGATGTACAATTCAACTGAAAATTACATAAAAATTCAATTAAAAGTCAAAATTAAAAATGTTGAAGTCTCCAAGTTGTATAAGTCTGGACATCCTTAAACTGATCATTTGCTAGAGCAAATTATAATTTTACAGTGAATCCAGGCCACTCAATATCATATTCAAATTCCCTTTGAAGTTTTATTTTACGTTTACTTATTTGCATCCCTGAGATGAAGCCAGATTTTGCAGCGTTTTAGAAGTATCAAAAAGATCTAATTTCTCAAAGGTGTCAGTCAGGAGAAGGATGCAAAATAAAATTTCCATCACATCATATATTCCAAAAGAGAGTAAACACAGTCATCAAAAACTGATAAAACATGGGATAAAAAGTTGCATCACAAAAACTGGACATTATTCCAAATATTAATAGGAAGACGTGGTCAGATAGGCTGCCAAACAATCGACAGCATATCCAGTAATATATTCTGAATAAACTTTCAAAATTTTCTAGTATTTTTATCATTTTATTCACCTTCTTTCTTCAGATAAACTTTACAGAGTATGTGCCACATAAAAGCTGCAAAAAGTTCAGAAAAGACTGATCTGGATCTAATTTGTTTTAAGTTAGAAACCCTGCCATCGTGAGATGGTTGTGTGCACTTCTGACATATTGTAGAACAACCATTTCTAAAGCTTTCCAGTTAAACTTCAGTAGGCATCACAATCTCTCAGTCATATAGTAATCCTAACATGAGGCAAACTGCTTGCATGCAAATATCTCCAGAACATCTACATTATTAGAATAAAACCATGATGATCAGGTCTAAGGTCACATCATATACAGTTTTTAACCCACAGACATAGGTTGCTACCAGAGGTTAGCCCAGTATAATTAAGGTTTGTTTGTTTTCATAAGCTGTACCTGCACAGATGGCTGCAATCAGGCCTTTTCTGCCATCTTGGTCCTTTAACACCTCCTTCACAGCAGGAGACTGTAGAAAAAAAGAAGAAAACAGATGCACAGTGAGTCATTTGCAGACCATGTGATGGTACTGTGTATATGCTGACTATATTATATTAACACACAGTGGCAGTATGTTAAACACATGCAACAGCATTTCTCTGAAAATACAGCATGTTTAAGCACAATCACAGATTTATATATAGTCTAACCTTTCCATAAATATGCTTATTGTAAATATAAAATTCTATCATTTCAACAGACTTACATTCTTACTGTGTTTCAGCATTTTTGCAGTTGTCTTGAACTTTGTTCCAGATTAGAAGAGCATAAAAAGTGAACCAGGGGATGCAGAGTAGGACTGGAACAGCCAGATGCTCCGACTTGTTCATAAGACTTTACTAGGTTGTAGCTTCTACAGTACAATGTAGAGACTAAACACATGGATGAGTGATCCACATGTTTAGTTGTGAGAAGCTACAAAGCGTTCATGGAAATCAGGTTGCAACAGTTCTTAGAGAGGAGAAAAGTGCATCTGGGTACAAATAAGCACAAAGCAACCAGCTGAGATCATCCTTTGTCACATCTGAAGCTCTTGAGAATTGGGTATGTTTGCTTTGCTGCTCATCTGTAACAATTAAATCATGTCTCCAGTGAATTATTATAGCAAAATCAATCTCCTCCCCCACAGAAACAGATTAAATTTGAGTCAAAAGCAGAAAATTAAATCTAAAAAAGTAGTTTATGGAGTAATCTTATTAAGATATTTATCTTTTTAGTCTTGCTATTGCTCCCAATTTCCATTTTTATTTTAACAAATAAACTCATTTGAACTTTTAACATAGGTACCGTAGAGTTTCTTTCTCCTTACTTTAAATTCCCACTGCACTCATCATTGAGGTGGAGGAATGAACAAATGAACAAAGCGCAACGTGTAATGCTCTCACCTCTGCCAGATTCTTGGCTCCTGGCATTCCTCCTGGCAGAAGTACCACATCATAAGGCCCCTGAAAAACCAAACCAGATAAAGATTCACAACAAGATCAGCAGCCATCACCCAGCACACCAGTTAACACCTCTCAAAGAAAGTCAGGATATTAATCAAACATAGGCATATTGCTATAGGAGTTTATTCATAGTATATCAGATAATAAATGAATGGAAAAGATCCTGCAGATTCAGGGCCTTTAAATGGAAACTGAAGACCTAAATAAAATACCTTGGGAGGGTTTCTTATATTACAGATTTCAGAAGCTGCTCAATTTTTTATTTTAAGGGAAATTTTAACCGGATTGGATGAAGTTTTCACTTTTCAAGTCTTGCCACCAATCCTCATTTGGAACAGGGCTCAGGCATTTTAATACATGTGTACATCTTGATTTAAACTCTTTCAATGTATCTTTGATTATACATTTAGTATTGTCAACCTCATGAAAAGTCACCCTCTGTTGAACTTTCAAGTCTAACTCATTTTATTTCAACTCCATCCATCTTCTGATGAACTCTGACCAGCATTTCTGTCACTGCTGAAAAAGCAGCCCACAGCATGATGGTGTCATCACCCAGTTTTACTGTGGGGTGTGTTCAGGGTTAAGTGAAGTGTTGGCTTTCAACACACACATTTGTATGTGGGCCAAAGTGTGGAACTTTTGTCAGACGGCAATCAAGACTGCTCATGGCCTCTTGACGATGGCTTTCTTCTTACTACTATCAAATAAAGGCCAGAGTTGTGGGCTGAAGGACAAACAGTTGTCTCACCTGAGTTATAGATCTCTGCAGCTCCTCCAAAGTTATCAGAGGCTTCACAGATTAACCTTTTAATTAAACCCAGCTTGTTAGTTTAGTTAGAAATCAGTATCATGTCAGATTTGCAGTTATTCTTTATCTTCATGTTATGGGTTGAACAGTGTGCTCTGTTGGATGTTTGAATCATAAACTTGATTGCTCTAAACATCTCCACAAATTCATTCATGACCTATTTGCTGTGTTTCTTGGACTTTCACTGATGTTCTCCTACAAACCACTGAGGCCTTCACAGAGCAGGTGAATTTTTACTCAAATTAAATTACACAGCTGGACTACAAGAAGGGGACTTTCGAAGGGAAATTTCTGCCCTGAATTTTATTTAGTTGTGTTAGAAAGAAGTGAGTTGAATATAAATGCAGGCTGAAATTGTTCTCCTTCCACTTTACTAATAGGGACTGAAGTTTGTGTTTGTAATGAGACAACATGTAAAGTAGTTAAAGAGCTGTGAAATCTTCAGCAAGGCACTCACTGTGACTGCTTACTGGAGAACCAAAAGACTCACCTGTTTGCTGGCTTCCTCCAGACTGGCATCAGGACAGATTACAACACTTCTGCTGCACTCGACTGGATCTTTTCCTGTCAAACCCGCAACCGTCACTGCAATCTACAGATATGAACACAATATCATCAGACGAGAGTAGTAACTAGTTACATTTAATCGAATAACTTTTGAAAAAAAAAAAAAAGAAACTTTAGAAGTACTTTTATTACACCATACTTTTTCCTTTTACTGTAAGTAATGTCACTAAATGAACATATTTTAACCAAAAATGCACCAGACACAAATATACAGTTTGTATAAAAGTGAGACATCTTGTTTGTACTCAAGCTTTGTTGTTATGCTATTTCCCATCTGCCGAGTCTATTGTGCCATTTGGAGATTGAGGAAATCGAGTAAACACCAAATGTTGTCACTGGAAGTTCTTTACACTGTTCTGGCATCTATGTACATACCTACTGTATTAGTTTTAAATGTTTTCTGTAGAAAAAAAAATGTTTAGGTGAAATGTCTCTTAATCCTAAAATTTCTTTTGAAATTATGTTATTTGTATCCTTTTTTTATTCTAGTTTAAAATATTAGAATTTTCACATAACTATATTTTTATCTGTCTGATGATTACGTCATTTTAGAATATAAAATCAGATTGGTGTTTTGCACCAGTGTCATGAGGGAAACACCATTTTAATTCTGCATATGTCTTGTTGAATATGTTAAAATAGTGCTAGTGTTACTTTAGTATTTTTTGTGTGTGTAAGGTACCCACTTGTCACTGGTGCAGATTATCACAACACGTCACTGGTTTAAACAAACCTTTATTTTGAAAGGCTAATAAAGTTTAGAGGTTAAATGAGGTTGGACTTTAACATTTAACTGTGTCCCCGTTTGAACTCCCTGCAAAGGTTACGGGACCGTCCACAGTTAGCCAACTTAGCTGACAAAACAACAAACGCGAGTGATGAAATTGCGGATTTCGGCACTCGTAACTTAATTACTCGGGTATTTAGTTTTCTGTGACTTTTATTCATTACGTCTGTGATTAACAGATATTTAAAGGGTTATTTACAGCAGAAAATTCAACGTAGCGACACAGCAAGGTTGCCTGTTATGTCATGTTAGCAGGCTAACATGCTAACACATAGCATAAACTGTGCAGAACGAACCCCGGCTCTGCGCATGATGTCCACAGGAATCACAGTTTCCATCTCTTCCGCACCTTTAGACAGGATCACTAACGCTCTCTTTCCTGCCATGATCAGCTTAATGTTTCGCTTCTGCAGGAGCAAAAATGCTTCAAACTTCAAGCAGCGTCAGGCGTGCTTCACTGTGAGAATATGACAGGAGGTTGCCAGACCGCGTCCTTTTATCCCCCTATCTGGACCCTGTTGTTCTTTCATTTCTTAAACTGCAAGGCTTTCATGTTCAATTTGTTTAGAACTTAGGTTCCAAATAAAAATGTTGAAACTCCAAAATAAATATAAGAGATGCTCATTATGTTTATCTCTCAGGTAACTACAGTATGTTTCCACTTCCAAGTAAGCAGAAATCTGGAGTATTTTGCTTTGAATAATGACTTCATCCAACTGACATTTTAAATGTAGTTGTTCCAAACACCATACTTTTTTTTTTTACCTGGTTTTGGGAACAATATCCACAACCTGACCTAAAATATTATAATTCAAAATTAAATTACAACTAGGCAATGCACAATTTTGTCTAAGAGAATTAAAAGATTTATTTTAGTTTTAAGTTTCAACTATACTTTGCCTCAAAATGTATTGACACCCCTTTAATTTTTTGACTTTTTTTTTTGTCATATTTCTACTTTATTGTATTTTACAGAGATTTTTTGTAGCAGACCAAAAGTTTTTCATTATTATGAAGTATATGTAAAACACTTGTATGTGGTGGAAACAAAGCAACCGTGTCTTAACCATGGTAAACATGGTGATGACAGCATCATGCTATGGGGATCCCATTCTTCCCCCTGGTGGTGGTCAGATTTGTTGGGAAGATGGATGCAGCTAAAGAGTAATCCTAAAAGAAAGCCTGAGAGAAGCTGCAGTCAAAGTCCAAACTTAAATACAATTGAGAATCTGGGGCAAAGTTTTAACATTTTTGCAGACGTCCTCCATTCAATCTGAATGAGTTTGGTCTCTTTATCAATGAAAAATTAGCTAAAATTTCTGAGACATAGCGCAAACAACTTGCATTTATAATTGTTTTTTGTAAAACTGGTTCTTCAAAACATCGACTGAAGGGAATTAGTACTTATGCGCATTAGAATTATAAGGTCTTATATTGTTAACAGGCTTGAAAACTGTATTTATGTGCTGTGTACTTCACAATTATACATGTGCTTCATTGTTCTAACACATTAAATTATGTTAGAATAAATAAAGTTAAATTTTTAACATGAGAAATGTAAAAATGTTCAAGCTATCTATGTAATCCTTATCAAGACAATCTGGATTTGAGGAAATTAATCCAAGAAGTCATTTTGGTATCTAAAATTAATAAACATAGAAACGTAATTGTGACATTTTTACAACTTGTCAACTTCACTGTCTTCAGTTTAACTTATTCTCAACCTGGAAATCTTTCACGCACTAAAAAAAAAAAAAAAGCCAAACAAAACCAAATGTAATTTGACACACTAAATATATGAGAAATTGGAAATTAAGCTACTTTTGGTTCTTGACCGTGATGCATATCAGCATTTAGTTAATGCACTATTTACCAGTATAAATAAGAGACGTCTCGGTCAGTTAAACTATGACATTTTTTGCGGTCTCATGTAATTCACTCTTTCCTCCAGTAGATGGCGATATTAGCCAAGGCTTCAATGGAAAGCTTGAGCACTATTGAATGTATTTTAAAGAAACTTTAATTAAAGGGAACAGATGTCTTGAAGAAAACGTTCCTGAAGCAAACTTACATGTGTCCTTAGTTTGCAGGTTTATTATAGATTATTGATCAGTAAATTAATCAGTTAAATGAATCTCAAAGTTGATGATAAAAATCTGTTTGAGAACATCAGAGATTTTGAAGCTCATATTACAGTGTAAATCTTAGGGTCTCAAGCTTTAGTCTGCAGGCACACATCTCTTAAAGTGTGTATGTGTGTCTGTTTTCTGCTGCTGTGATTCATCACCATATTTGAAACAACAAAGTGTGGATTAGACAAAAGCGTGGGGGTTAGTGCCAGCAGGTTGTTTACTGCAACTCTCAGTGAATTCAAGAAGCAGTGGAGATTACCAGCATATGTGGCTGGGGATGAACCAAAGCAGACCCACAGAGGCACTCCAACAAAATTCCACACATGCACGTTTGACTCAGAATATGTTACCAAGTAGGAAAGGAACCATTATGCCATTATTTTATTGTTGCACAGTTTTATCTTAAGATTAAAGTCTGTAAGTGACTTAGTACTCTGTACTACAGTTAGCAACCCTGGTAATAATGCTTACAAAGATTTTTGTATTATATTTTACAATATGTGCAATATTTTTTATTGAAAATTTGGCATAATTACCACTTTTTGAAGGAATTTTTTTTAACTGAGCTCTGGAAATTTTGTTTTCAGGTCCCCTGACTGTTTGTAGTGGAAAAACAGTTGTCTTAAATGCCATGTTTTCTTGTCTTTCCTATTTTGTGTTACGTCGTCATTAGAACTCAGGAAAACAAAAATATTACTTATTAGAAATTACTAGAAATCCTGGCAAACTTTTAAATGCAGATTGTAGGAATACTTTAAAGGCTTCCATTAGATTCATTTAAAGATTTCTTAGGGTTTTTAATAATTGTGAAGATTTTGTCAATAATGATTAATGTAATTTTTTCTCCACTGAACTAATCCACTTTAATAATAATTTGATTTTTCAAAAATTTTCAATATGAAATTATACAGCTGCAATAAAAGATAAATACATAATTGGGATTTATTTATTTATTTTTTTTGTTAAAGTTGTGATTATTGCATGTTTCATGTTGACTCAGTTGAGCCTGTGGAGTAAAAACATCCTCATCACCAAACTCCTTTGCACATTATTATTTGTGCTATGTTCCCACTTGCCTTCACAGTCAGGCCTTGTTCTCTGCTCTGTTTTATCGGGGCCCTCACAGAGGTCTGAGTGAAAACCTGAAGGGTTTCTGGAGTCAAACCTCGGGGGAGGGAGACAAGAATACAAAAACTTTTTTTTTTTCTGAGCAAAGAGAAAATCCTCAAACTGAAATGAGGGAATTCCGCAAATTACTGATTGTCACAAAGTAATCCTGTTACCACTGGATGTAATATGAAACGGTGTAAACATGGAAATAAACAGCTAATGTGGATGTAGCTTACAAGCAGAGGCTCTGTTCATTTGAGATATACAGCAGCAGCAAGCGCTACTTCAGATCATGACTGAGGAAGAGTGTCAGAAAAACTTGGAGCATCTCTACAGAAAATGTACTTTTACAAGCAGAGAAAAAAAAAAACAGTTTTTTTTTCTGTATTTACCCTTTTGCATCATTTACTTCAGCTCATTTTTGTGCAGCTCTTTTCTAACCAATTTCCTCCTCTCACTGATCTAATGGCAGTTTTCAAGTTAACATTTCTGCTCTAAGGAAACTGATGCATATTTAGGAGCAGTTTATCTTCCCATCTGTGCGCAGGCTTTTATCTCGCCTCTGCTTCACACACTGAAAGCCACCGAGTGCACCGAATGAGTGACAACCATATAATCTTGATTGCATCTCGATGCTATTACCTTATGCTGCCAAGAGCTCAGGTGACAGCTGGGAGGGAAAAGGTGACATTGAATTTTTACGCACCTGTGCCTGCCTTCACTCAGACACAAGATGGCGCCAGTTGAGAGAAGACGCTTTGAGCAGACAAAAACATATACAGAAGTTTTGAAATGTAAAGAGTTTTCAGATGTATGGGTCAAACATACATGAATGTCTCAGCATTCATTGAACAATTTTTATTAAATGCTTTAGAATATCCAAAATGAGATTCCTCCAAGCTGTGACAAATTGTTTACAGCACAGCGGCTGTTTTATAAATTAATGTGTTGTTTCGCTCATTGACTAAGTGTAACAACATGGGCCAGAATTGCCTCATAGTCAATTCAGGCTGCAGAGATCTCCCCCCCCCCCTAACTCCTAGTAAAACAGAAGGAGGAAGAGAGGGTGGCATTTATTTGAGGACTCTCCATTTTTCTTTTTTCTCCTCCTGCGTCTTGAGTATCAGTTTGTTTTGCTCTCAGCTTGCTTGCATTAGATGTCTTAATGCCGTACAGTGTGGCCTATCTTCAAACAGGAGCCCTGATCACACGTAGCCCTGCAGCGGTGCTTCAACAGCCCCCACCTCCACACACACCCCCTCAAGCCTCAGCCCCGGTCTGCTCCTCAGCACAGAGGGCAATAAAGACACAAGACGGATTAGCGTTGTGTGCCTAACAAAGTGGTTGCCAGAGAGTGAGAGGGCCGTGCCCATGGGCGCAACCACAAGCCCCGCTCTGTCGAGGTCCCCCCTCCACCCACCTCCTCGCCTCCCCCTGCTAGGGCATCCCTAAGGTCCGCGCTCTCTCAGGGAGCTCTGTGGATGTGTGATAGACTCTGAGTGGGTGAATTCATGTTGATGCTAAAGAGGCAAGAGGACGCAGACAGATAATCCGAAGCTTAAGCACCAGTGTAGTAACTAGTTTCCCCCTTAAACAAGGAAACATGTGTGCAAACAGTTAATTCAAGCACATATTCATGCTGACACGTTTTCCCTGTGAAGACTTTCCCAGTAAAAGTTCTAACTCCTGACAAGCAGTCTCTTAAAACAGTTTATCCCACACCTCCTGGTCCAAAACAAGTTTAACGCCACTGCTTTCTGTGTTGATTCAACCCACTGCAAATCCAGAGGAAAACCCGCTGAGCTCCGGAGGCTGAAGGCCTTATGAATACCTCTCCCACCATAACCAGTGTGCTTATACAAATAGAACACCATATAATTGTACATGTGTGATAAACAGAGAGGCTGCGGTCTCTCTGGTGTTGTCACATTACATAGGAGTGTTGCATGTGCGTTTGCTGCGGAGGAGCCTGTGTGAAGGTGCAGGAACCCCTTTGGTTTGATAGAGAGCCGTGTACAGAATTGGACAGGTGAGGCAAGCAGCTGCTTCTCCCGTTTTTCCCTTTAAAAACAAACAAAAAAAAAAATCCCCACTGTGACAGATTGGGCCATGACTCTCACACATAACGGGGCCCCGCTTTTCACACGGTAGCTGTCTCAGGCCACGTTACACACGTCCCTTAGATGGTCCGTTTTTTACGTTGGGCAGTAATGAAATTTATGCCGGAGACTGGAGAATATGCAGACATGTGGTGCCGATTAATGCTCCCTTTCTCCCGCTTTCCGCCGGCAGCCTCTGCGGCGTATGGTGCGTTCCATCCTGTCTGCTGGGTTCTGGGTCCTCCTCACTCCTCAAAGCTGCTCGCCTTTTACTTCTGTCACGCCAGCCAGTAGCGTGAACCACTGCTCACTGAAGAAGGGCCAAGTTCTGTTAATACCTGGCTAAGTTTACATGTTCATTCACACTTGATTATAGGAGGGAAGCCCTGAATTCCCAATCGCTTCAGCATGTCAGGACAAAGAAAAGCAAGCAGTAGTCACAGCTTTGTAAAGGTACTTATGCCTATTGAACAATTTCATAATTTGCCACTTTTTAACCACAAACTTTAATGCATCATATTAGAATTGTGTGCTTGACCAACAAGTGTATAATTCTGAAGCGAAAGGTAAATGTTTTAAAAACACATTACTATAAATACACCATCCCAATGGTAAAACATAGTGATGGCAGAGTCATACTGTGGGGATGGTGTGTTCAGGGTGATGTATAAAGTTCGACAGAAAACTAATCTCTCAATTCTACTACATACAAACTACATCATAACCCACAGTGAGACATATAATGCTGTGGACATGGTGTGTTCAGGGTGACGTGTAGAGTTTCACAAAAATGTAATTTTGCACATAGCCCTAAATACATCATTTGCATGGGAAGGCATGGTGTTGGCCGTATCATGAGGAAGAAAACTAATATTTCAACAATTGTATATTATCCAGACAGAGAGTTGTGGCGAAGGCATGCGGTGGGAAACGTTTTTTCTTCTGCAGGGACTTTGAAGCTGGTCAGACATAATAAAAAGATGGATGTAACTATTTACAAGACAATTTTGTGGAGAAAAACAGTTAGATGCTGGAAAAGACTTGACACTGGGGCTGAGGTTCACCTCATAGCAGGACAACAACCCTAAACATACAGTCTGATCTACAGGACTGTTCAGATCATATATAATCAGCCACACTTTTCAGATTTTTATTTGTAAACAGAAAATTCTTTCCAATTTATAACAATGCACTTCTTTTTGTATATCACATAAAATGAATATGAAAAAAATCAGATTGCATAAATACTTTTGAAAGATGCTGCAGTTATACAGAAGGGATTCAGTATTTAAGGCCGGTGTTTCAGATGATGTAACAGTTTGTGAGGATAGCATAGGAGGCGCAGGTTAGATGCAGTTTTCTTCTTAAAAACTATTGTTGTTAAAAAAAAAATCTGACAATTTCATTTATCATAGGAACTATCCATTATCTAAAGTGGAACAAATGTACCCTAAAGTCTGACTCAAACCTTTTTTCCTTCCTGACCAATCCTGGCAAACTTCTGCATTGTCGGAACAACAACGAACGGGAAGGCTTCCCTTTTTCATTCACTGCTTCTATAGCTGGATGGTTTCTCTCTCAGCTAAGTATCATGGTGTTAAAAAAGGCATGCAGGTGTAGTCTATTTTTACCTATGTAAGCCTTTATAGATTAACACAGTTTACCAGTCCAGGCTCGGCTTTCTGCATACTATCTGAACTCTGAAATTAACTGGTTTTTACTCAGTTAATCCCCCACTTTTTATATATAAATACCTGCTACATTATCTGACTTAATGTCTGAGATGTTTCCAAACAATTTTGCATAAAAATTTCCCCTGGAATCAGTATGAAAACATTCCTATAAAAAAAGAAAAAAAAAAAAAGAAAAAGATGGATTCTTTATTGTTGTTGAGCAAGGTATTTGCTGCAAGGGGTGTAATTTTCAGGGGGTTTTGGAAGAGACAAACCACCTATAAATAAATCCTAAGAGCTCGCAATTATGCAGTTTTTTTCTCTCCCTCTCACCATTCCCACACGTTTGATTTCCACTTTAAAAGGAGAGTGATATATCCCTATGATTGGAAATGTTCAATGCACTTCTGGAAGTGGGTGCACTGTCCTGTGCAGATAAGGTTGCGAATGCGAGATCTGTCTTTCTGAAATAGAAGCCTGACAAACAGCGCTGTCTCTCCCAGACGCAGTGGGAGAGGAGTGGGCTCAGATGGAAGTCTTTGAGAACCGGCCTTTTCAATATTGGCGCCGCTGTAACATCAGTAAGGTGACATTTCGGCAGCACCATCAAGATCCAACAGTGGCCATGCTGCTTCGACAATCAATTATCCATGCATAACATCCCGGCAGTGTGTGTGACATGAATCAGTCCTGGACCAGGCTTCTCCTCTGCCTTGATTCTCAAGAAAAGAGGGACCTTTCATGTGACCCTTGAGAAAGAGAGAAATGCTCTGTGTGCTGATAAGGGAGCAAAGAGAGGGGCAGTTGAGGGGAATAAAAAAAATAAATAACAGACAAATCAGGGCTGATATTTATTTGCATTATCTTAAAAGAAGCTCAAATTGGTTTCATTCCAGTAACTTAGAATTGTGATCCAGAGTGCAAAATGACTGGGTGCCAGTGTTACGACGGAACAGGCAGAATACATTCTTTGTATTGTTGCCCAAGGAGAAGGAAATACATTTCATAGCGCATATTGCTCACATCAGGTTTTGAGGCCAGTTTAGTTGATATATGGAGTTGTTATCAAGGCAGTAGCTGTGTGCAATTTACTCCCTCAAATAACTGACACTAATAACAACTTCTCTGCAGGATTTCCTCCCCCATCAGAATAGAAAGTGGTGCTCTTTTTTTCCCCTCTACAACTGCTTACAGTAAAATGGGTAAGGTAGTGTGTTAAAAGTGAAAGTGGTGGAACATTATAAATTCCTCTGAATTTATTGTGTTAATGCTTTCTATTACAGCTTGACAGCATATTGAAACTATGTGAATGATTGCAGTCACAATTACTACTTGATTACAACATTGAATTTTCAGTTATGAATTAATGCTCTGCAGGCAAACTTACAGAGGGTAGTTAGACGAAAATAAGAGAAATTTGCAATTTCTAGCAAATTTGTAAGTTCCATGTTTCCTAATATGCATTCATGCAAGAAAATGAGTGGTAGAAAAGTCACACTTCACATCACCCTTAAAACACACAGTGAAGAATGGTGGTGGTGGCATCATGCTGTGGGGATGTTTTATGCTGCATAGACAAGGATGCTGCGGAGAGTTGAAATTGAATATTGAAACTTCAATTTTCCAGATTTTTGTCTTTGTTTTCTTTTCTAATGGATCCAAATCTATATGTACTTTACCAGTGTTTTATATGTTATCTCTTTAAATTTAATTTGAACAAGAATAGAGAAATTGGAACCCAAAGAATCTCCTATATTTATGTGAGAATGTGACCACAAAGTTACTAGTTGTGATGTAAACTATCAAAAAAGTGAAGAAGCCATACTGTCAGAAGACATCGCATTTGTGTTGTTTCAAGATTTGTGTTGGATTCACAAAAAATGACAACTAGTGAAATGTTTCATAAATGTCCAGGATATTTTAGTTTTGTTTGATGTAAGTCTTAGTTTTGTACTTTTTGAAGTAGAACTAACTTAAGTTAGCCCAAAGCCCACAGCAATAGTAAAACAGTCTTTTGCCATACTGCTGAATTGAAAAGAATTTCACCAAGTTGTTTTGTGACTCAAATATTAATAAATACACTACGATTTCCATTGGGCACTTTTAAGATCAATGTTCCATATTTATATCGGCTGGATGTTAAAAGAACTGCAGAAGTTTTGTTTTTAAATTCAAGCCTGAAGCAATTTGGAATTTTGAAATGGAAAATGATCATGGGATCTATTTTTGCATCCTTTTTGGTTACACTAACAACATGATAACTTACTGTTAAAAACAAAAGAAATACTGCTTAACTTCACTTGCTAACTGTGATGTGAACAGTACTTGTGCTGCCCCCTGAGTCCATGCCTCCCTGTGCTGTGAGCCATAGTGCCCATGAGAAAAACCACCGTGTGTGTGGTGCAAAGTAGAAGACTGACCACTGACCACCCTCTCTAAATTAAGTCAGTAGACACAGTCTGGAGCATCAGGCTAAACCCTGAACCCAGAGGCTTCCTCTTGTGTTTGAGAAGCAGCACCATTCCTCCCCTCTCCCCCTTTCTCTCTCTTCCTCTTCCACCTTCATTTCCATCTGTATGCTATCGCTTGGCTGTCAGCGGCCGGATTGGCCTGTAGTTCGCAGGATGAAAGGCAGGAAGAGATCCTGTTGAGTGAATAATCTCGCCAGTTTACAGAAGTGGAGTGGATGTCAACTTGACACTATGTGAGGAGCACACAGATTTCAGGATTCACTGGCAATCCCATAGTCCCTTTAAGTCTGGACGTGTGAATGTGAAATCAATGGTACATCCATACAACAGTTTGTTTGCTGGACCCCAGAAAAGCTTTGTTGTGAAAATACGAGCTGTGCGTCTTTACCTTGTGGATTGGGGGCACAGAAAATGGGGGCTATAAACATGAGATTTGAGTGTGAATATCTGGAAACATTTATTTTTATAGCCAATAAAAGCGTTGCAGGATGCAAAAAAGAGCAAAAAAAACCCAAAAACACCTATTTACCAATTTAAAATCATAAACCCAGTTAGTGGTAATATGAAATCTCTCTTGTGGAAAATTCCTAATTATATTCTGAGTGAATGGCTTGCCTTTAATTACTATACTCACCTGTGATGCTTTAAATCAAAAGTGTCACATCCTGCAGGTAAAGCTCACCGTTCGAGACATCTCCATAGGTTCCTCCACACACCAGATGACGTCACATGACCTGCACCATGGGAGATAATCAAAAGATTTCAAATGCATGTGCATCAGCGTGCACATGCAACATAGCCGTCTGTGTTGGCACTGCCATCGCCCGCTCCGCTGTTTATTTGATATGCAAAGGAGCACCGTGGAGCGGCTCCACGGTCTTTGCTAAAGTACTTTACTCCTCACATAACCAAAAGTGGCAGCAGCAGCAACCAGGAAGAGCTCCAAGAGCGAGGTGGCTCCCTCTTGGTAATTTATAATGCACTTAACTCCCCTACCCTGTTGATTGTCTGCATTACCAAGAATCAAACATGAAGCAAAACAAATAAAAAAAATGTCACTTTTTATTCAGCTTCCACGCCATGAAAGAGCACAAATCTTTTATTTTTTTTATGTGTGTGCGATCCCGCTCATTCACACCGAGGCCTGCGTGGAACTAAAACAAGGGATTACGATGAAGCAAAATCACCTTTAAGGAGCTTGAAGAGAAAAAAAGAAAACATAAAAACAAAGTTGAGGCCAGAAATAAAAACTCTGTTCAGGTTAGATTTGTGCAACAGAAGCCGCAGGGACCGTGACCACACCCATCATGCTGTCCTGCCAGCCAGTCCCGGTGCTGGATGGACTGCCCATCACTCAGGGAGAAGCAGGGAGGGAGCAGAGGAGCACCATTATTATTAAATGTGCTCTGTGGAGGGCCTCCAGGTAGCTCCCAGGACCAGACACAGGCAGAGAGAGAGGGGGGTTGTTTAGCTTAAGTGTTTTTTATTAGACTAGATGGAGACCTAAACTCCGTAACAGAGCTTCAGCCCTTTCTCCCAGACAGGGGGCCCTTTTCCCCCCTTTTCTCTCTAAACAGGCACAAATCAAAACAACGGCCCCTCGCAGACATGCCATAGTCTCTTTTTTGTTTTTTCTTTTTCCGCTTGGCTCAGATTTCTCTCTGTCAAAACACAATTACGCTGCAGTTTTCTTTAATAACCAATTCTCAGCCAATAAATGCTCAATTGTTATAGCTGGAAACAATGTGGCACAGTTCGCTTGCTTGCGTATGAGCTTGCTGTAAAATTAATGACATACTTTGATAAGTTGCACAAACTCTGCTGCGGATGCCTTTTGTCTGTCTGCACCCCCGAAGCCAAAGCAAGAAAAATTGTGAGCGCCTCAGCCAAGTTTGCGTCTAGCTCCACCTCTGCTCCGCAGTTTTTTTGTTTTTCTTTACACAATGCTGTATATTAGAGCCAGCTGGCTTCATGACATAACTTCCTCCTGCAGTTGCAACGATTGGGTGACATGAACATGTGTAAGCCTGCTTTTACACTGCCCATCACTGACACTCAAACACCACAAACATCTGCTACCAACAAGGACAGCAAGCTGGGGGGGAGGAGACCGCCCTCTGAGGCCCCTCCTGTGATAACTGACAACCAAGACCAGTTGGTAGAAAAAGTCAAATTCTGATGAGAAGACAAAACAACGTTGAAAGAAGCTACGACAAAATTTTGCATTTTATTTGGTTTTCATGCGCTACACCTACAAAAGTGTAGTGCAAAATAGAGAGGAGAAGAGCAAGTATGGATTTCAATATTTTTCACAAACAGTGAAAGATGTGGCGTGCATTTCTATTCATACCCTCCAGAGTCAATACTCTGTAGAACCTTTCACTGCAGTTGTAGCTGCAGGTTTTTGGAGTTTTAGCTCGCTTTTCACAGCATGAAACAAAATTTTCTTCTCCATTCTTCTTTTCAGAATGGCTCAATAGGAAAACATCTCTGAACTTCAGTTTTCAAGTCTTGCCGTTGGTTGAGGCCTGGAATTTGACTGGACCATTGAAGATCCAAAACAGTCCATTGAGGCTCTGACTTCATGTTCTGCTGATAGGCGAAACTCTGCTCCAGTTTCAGTTTATTTGCACGTTTTGCTCTAGAATTGCATTGCATTTAGCTTCATATATCTTTATATTACCTACAAACTCTCCCGGACGTGTTGAAGTAAAGCATCCCCACAGCATGATTCTGCCACTTCCATCTTTCACTGTGAGAATGTTTAGTTCATAGAAAGCTAACATTTTCAAAGATTTCTAAACTGGTTCCAGCCAACTAAAGCACCTGCTTCTACATCAACAGTACTTTTTTATTTCAACAATGTCTTTCTTCTTTTTGTTGTTCAGCAGAAGCCCGAATTTATAAATAACAGTCATCCAGTGAACAGGTTCTCTGCTTCTAATCTGCACAAGATGTCAAAAGCTTGCCATATTCTTTGATAATGTTTCTTTGCACTTCTCCGTATACTCTGACAATCTTTCCTGTTCTTGCCGAAGAAAATCTTGCTCACATCAAGATACTTCAACTGCTTTCCACCATAGGACTTCCCAGTGTGCCTCAGTGTTTTCCACCATAAATGATATTTTGCATATAAAGTCACTTTCTTCCACTTGTTTCTGTGTCTCTTACATAACTTGTGGCAAACTGCAGATAGGTTTTCTAATGTCTTTCTTTATATAATTTTCTTTATATAACTTTAAATCAGCTTTAAACTTCTATACAACTGTATCTCTGACCTGTCTGGGTAATGTTCTCTCCTTATATTATGATTAACAGGATAGTTTGAATAATTTAATAGTATTTGAAGTGAGATTTCTAAAAAGAAATTGTCAATAACATTTTACTTAGCTTCAGCTGAAAGAAGTCCTTTAAGCTTGATGAAAATGTAGTGCTGGCAGCTAGCTAGTTAAGCAGATGGAGACACAAACCAGCTGATTCTGAGTCAATCAGTATAAATTTTAAACAATTACAAGACTTGGAAAGCACAAAAACAGCTATTGAAAAATGTACTGCGTTTTTGGCAGAGCTGGTGCAAATGTTTTTCAGCTGATTGGATGGACTGGTGCAGCTGAGAAGTCTCAAACAGCAAATGTCCAGAGAGAAGCCCAGTCATTGTTGGGCTGAGAGAACAGCAGCAAAATTATCAGAGGTCCCCTGTGGGCGTTTAGGTCGTCAATATCTGCTAACATAATGCAATTTGATTTAAATAAAAGTCATTTAAAACAAATGGTGTACGTATGATTAGCATTTAGCTTCCACTACGCAGAGAACTTGCTTATTTCCAACAATCTCACAGTGACCAAACATCATTCTACTACAAGTGTAACTATTACCTCATCTCAACTCAGTTCTGTCATCAACCCAGAATAAAAAAAAAAAAGAAAAGCTTTCCCCAGCTGGTTCGCCATTGCTCCCACTGCTGCAGTTAAACGAGTGGGAACCACAGCCGACCCAACTGGGCGCTTAGACTCAGAAAGGGGGGAGAAATAATTGTGCAGAGGGATGGATTCAGTTGAAAGATCCAGCTGTTAGGCCATGTGAACCCTGGGAAACTCTGATACTGTTTTAATGTATGTGTGATCACCTCGCCAGCACATCGTTCTGACTTATAAAGCCTCCAGAAGAATGTAGGGAACAGGTGGAGGGAAAGTTTGGCAAAGGGTGAAAAAAGGCTGGATGCCAGGTCACTTATTGCTGCCAACAACATGCTGTACTTTGAACACTGTTTTTTTTTCTTCTCTCTCTCTCTCTCTCTCTCTCTCTCTCTCTCTCTCTCTCTCTCTTTTGGCCTCCTGCCACAGAAAAAAAATAAATTATGTCATTAATTTTCCCAGAGCATAATTTTAAAATCTTTTTTCAGAAGTATCTTTTTGCTGCCAGTTTTTGGTATGTTGCAGGTCAGACTATTATAGACAGAAGAACAGTAAACAGTAAAATGAATCATTTAGGCTTTTGGAAGTTTACATCAAGTCACTTTTTCTTTTGGTGTCTTCATTTAGCATAATTAGCATCTGGAAGCTAAAAATGCTTTAGTTTTTACAACATTTTCCAGACTGACTTACCACAAACATGGCGGCAGCATCTGTTACATCCTCTGCTGACACCTGTTTAAAGTTAAGCACTGCATATTAAACGGGAGCTTCAACAAAATTTTGTTTTCATCTGCGTCCTCCTGCATAAAGATGAAGCATGAAATGAATTCATTCAGTTTTAAGCTAAGGAACACGACTCAGATGGACTTTAACCAAATAGAGGTCCAACAGAAGAAGCGTTCCATCTTCAGCATCTGGTCCAGCTTTATGTGTTTGAGCCAGAATATCACTGAATGATCTATGAGCCATAATGGATGCTAATGCGGAGGCTAAAGCCGAAGCAAACAGTGACCAGAATGATGATCATTCTCAGAAATAAAACTTTTTTGATTCCAGTAATATTCATATTTTTATTCATTCTTGAACATGTTCACAAACCATTAACACAACATTCTAATAGACATACAAATCTAATATAATGTTCAACATACAGTAAAAGTTGCATGTTGGCCTAATTTTCTGATTTGTGTATCAGCTTTTTCTTTTTTTGGTTGAAGAGATGTTGATACAAGTTTTACTGCAGGTGGAGAAATGGGAGGAGTGACTGGTTTGACTGGGCTCCTTGTTCAGAAATGCCACAGCATATTATGTAGTTACACATTTTTAAACTTAAAATTTCATTATTATATTAGTATTTATATTATGATTTACAGGAAGTTTGTGACATTTAGAAATGGAGTCAGGAGGTGATCTACCTCCTTCTGAGAACAGAACAAGTGAAAAGTTTCTGGTTAAAAGAAATTCATATTTAAGAACATGCAGGTTTGAAAACACCAGTTTGTGTATGAATGATCTATATTATGTTTTTCACTTGTTTGACTTACTGAAATAAATGAACTTTAGGAATAAATGTGTAAAAATAAATGAAACTACATTCATTTAAGCCCCTATAAAACTGTACTGCTTCTTTTGACACCACTTGACTTTTCTATTAGGTCGTCATTCTGACTGGAAACATTTATTCTCATTGAAGGATTTTGCACATTTGTTGTATTTAATGAAAATAATCTAGTTTTCCAAATTTTTTAGGCGCAGTTGAACAAATGTATTATTGGGTATAAAACAAGGTTTGGATCAATTTCTTTTAAAACACTTGTTATTTTTAGCCACGTTTAATAAATTAAAAAAGCAAAGTTGACTTTTCAGTAAAAGTCTTTAAATAGATGTGGCTTTATAAATTTCATTTCATTTTCCACTGGAAGATAATAATGGTGGTAAAAATGTTACCCTGATTACAAACAAAAAGCTTGATAAATAAATAGTATCATTCTTGAACTGCAGTTGTGGGTCACTAAAAATCAGTCCTAGAACCACAAATGGCCTCAGGCCACACTTTAAAGATTGACCTGCTTTAAAGACTCATAAAAAAAGCATTCATATAAACTAGCAAGTATTTTTAAAAATGGCAGAAGAAAGATTTGGTTCTGGTGCTAACTGTCTGCTTCAGCTTGCTGGATTTACAGATTTATACTAAATGAAGGTAAGATATTAACCATTTTTAACCCTTCAGCAGAATCTCACTTCAGAAATCCTGAACTATCCCTTTAATGTGGTGCAATGCGGGTGCAGACCGTACAGCGTCATGTGCGCTGACTTTTCTGTTTCTGTAATGTTTCACTGAACAAAACAAACAGCCGGCCCCTCCATCCAGCTTCATCCATAACCTCTGAAATAGGACTTTATGTTTCATACAAACGGCATCTCGGTTACATCAATAATCCTGCAAATGAAATCGATTTCCCCTCCCGCTCGTCCAATTCTGATCACAGCTGGGTTCCCCATATGGAGCATTAATGGGGTGGAGCACCCTGAGCCTGATCTAAAGCTGGAGAATTCTGGGCACACCACAACATCAAATCCCACTGTAATTACCTTCATGCAAACACAGGGGCCCTCTCCAAACACAATATGTGTTGAATAAATGGGATTTGTGTGCATTGTTTTTGGACGCTGGAATTGATCTTGAAAATTGTTTGGTGCAATTTAACAAGAAGCTTAAGAAAACTGAAGGGAACTGACACTGCTCCATACGAACGTCTCCATGAGACGCCCTCATTGTGACAGCTCTACATTTTTGACAGCAATGACTCTCAATCAGCCAGCCATTGTGCTTTCTATAGACCCAGATGACATAGATTCTGGATCTTGACGGATGTCACTCATCGCTGTCTTTAAGGAGATATTCTCCAAATTGAAGATGAAACCATTTTTGGGGCCAAGCAGATTGCAAAGCAGCCGGTTCTCCTCAATTAGCTTACATATGTATTTCAGCTCAGTTTTGGCAGAGCAAATAAAATGCCATTTTGTCACTAGATTAAAGCATTTGCATTAAGGCCATTGTCTTAATTCCCCTAGGCAGCAGTGTTGGGAAATCACTGAGCATACACGAGGCCAGGCTGTATCCAGCCTCGCAGACGCTCCTATCCCATCATGCACAACCAAGCCTTCTCTCTCCAGCAGGTGGGGGTGGTCATGCACCACGCAACACGGTTATGGGTTTAAGTCTGAAATCTACATACTGAAATGACTTCAGCTCTCCAGCACAATGCCAAACTTGCTGGAAGTCTGATGAGTTTATTTCATCAATTCCAGAAGGAGGGCGGGAGGCGGACAGACGGAGAACCGGAGACCGACAGAGGGAGAGACGGGAGTCTATTTCTACATACAATAGCCTGTGTCCATCATCCTCGAAGCATGTGAGTGTGTGTATATAGCTGTCCCCTACACTGCATACATACACAGCTGATGTGTGAGTGAGTTTGATGTGGCTCCTCTCTGCCCTCTGTATAGCTCTGTGACTGCTGTCCGTCTGCTCCGGGGTCTCAGGTGTGTCTTATCTCTTCCTCTGCCTCTGGGAACTTTCAGCAGATATGCCAGTCAGCCTGAGCTGAACTGCTCTTGTAAATTACTCTCTAAACAGCCCTGCCCTGGATTCTGCATTCGGGGGAAAAATCAATTATTTGACCCCCCCCTTACATTTCACAGTCCATTTTCAGCATGCTGGGGCCAATTACACTCAGCAGAAAGACTACTCTTTATGTCATTCCAACGATGACCTCCATCTTGCAGCTCCACACGGAGCACCGTTAATGCACCAACTACAAGCACTTGTGCCACGCAGGAGCGTGCTAATGCACTGGTTACCCACACTTTAGCCACACCAAGAGCACAGACACAGGAGCAGAGAGACTGCACACAGGCAGCTGCAGCGCCTCTCGACTGGGATGTGATCATCCTGTGTCCAGCGCACTGAGCGAACGCCACTGACGGTTTGACAGCCCTAATGAAAGCTGATTACCAGGAGGCATCTATTAATTTGTCCTTAATCATGACAAAGAGAGTCTGTGGCTAACAGCTGTGAAATGGCAGCCGCCACGCGGAAATGAGGCTCAGGGAAAGGCCGGGGACAAGGGGTTAGGGCCTGCACTGTCATTAACCGCCTGCCATTGTGTGCGCCCGCTCAGAGCTTAGCTACAGGTAACTCAATAAGATAACACTGAGCGCGCTCGGCCCTGCTCTTTGTGAAGAGCCACCGCTGTGAATCCTTGGCGGCTGTGCGGAGAATAGGAGGATATTGGTTTGCATGCTCCGAGCAGGAGTTCTTATGATCCAGGTGAGAGGCTGACAGTAACAGGTTTAAGCTCTGTTCCTTCATCTGCTGCAGGGTGCTGAGGGAAGGAGTCAATCACGGACTGAAGAGGCTGCTGAATAAGGAACTGAGCCGGCTTTTCAAGCACACAGTGCGACAAATGTATGCTCAGTGGAGCCCTGATTTTAGATTCTTTAAATGTAAAAGACATAAACGGCGAACCTGGCTTTCCCATTTGAAAATAAAACAACCAGGGCCGACATATTTTACACCCCAGTGGCAAATCATAATGAAATGAGCATACTGGAATATGTAAGTAGGTGAATGTTGTTGCTTTGGGAGGTGATGCTGACAGGAGGAAGACTGTGCAGGAGTCTGAGTGATCTGCGCAGGCCGAGTGCTAATGTGTTTTATGGGACCCTTGGGAAGCATTGGGAGGAGGGATAATTATAGGGGTTGTCACAAGGTCCGCAATATAACAACACTACCAGAGCTTTACAATTATCCATCACGAGGCTAATGATCTTTGACTTAGTACTCAGTTTGTTTTGTGACTTTTAATGAATGATTCGTGAAGAATATGTTGGAGGCTGATAACTAGTTGAGGAATCCATCTCAGTCAGATTTTTTCCGCTCTCTACATGTCTCAGCAATAAACTGTTTTCTTTTGTGTGTGTGTGTTTTTAAAAGATTAAAGGAACATTCTTCATTTTTTCATTTGAACCTAAAAATTTATTTACATTTATTTCAGACAAAATAATCCATGGCACCAAAAACAACAACAAAAAAACAGCAACAACAGCAAAAGAAAACCATCTAGTTTCACTCTCTTACTATTAAATTTTTTCATTCAAATAGGAAATTTGAATGAAGGCAACTTTTTACTATACTTTTTATGCCTTATAATAAGCCACAAAAAGTTGGGATGTTGAAAACATTTGACTTGCAGATGGCCATCTGAAAGCCTGAGGAAGATTCTGTTTTCATCCTGAAAAGCCAAGGTAAGGCAAGCCTGTTTGTGTAGCTCATTTCAGAAAAAGTCAATTCAAAGTTCTTTGCATGATGAAAACATGCACAGCAGGATAATAAAGAAGAGCAAGTAAAAGCTGGAAATCGGACCAATATTAACAACTCTTCAGTTAAAATTAATTGAATTCCACTGTAAATAAATTGGTTCTTACCCTTGATTAAAAAGCACTCAGTGTTTCAGCAGTTCTTCAGTTTTCTGGAAGTTTTTTCCAGATTAGTGGAGCACAGAAGCTGCTCCACTAATCCATGTTCTCCATGTGTGGTTCTGGTCCTGGGGAGGCAGAAAAGACTTTAACCAGAAGAGCTAAGAGATCTGGAAAGTTGATACAAAGACAAACACTGAACCAACCTTGAATCAGCACCAAAATGTATTTTGGCTCCGATTCATTCAGTGATTTACAGACGAGTAAAATTATTTTAAAGTCTATTATCTGAGCTACAAGAAGTCACCTGTAAAATATGCTATTTAAAGGGCATTATTTATATCATTTGTCATAGTGATTATTTCACTAAGCAGAGCAAATAAAAAAAATCTGTCTGTCAAAGCTAACATTTAACTTTTTATGTAAAAATGACATAGAATATCATATGTTCTCAAAACACAACATAAAAACTAAACTCACAAACAAAAGGAAAACATTACAAACAGTGTCTGAAAAAGAACAAATTGAGTTAATTTTTAAAAATAATTTTGAAGTTTTGTCATATTTTTCACCTTTATGTGTTGTAAAAGAAATTGAAAATGCTTTTTTCCAATCAGTACTCCCCAGCTAAGTATTTGCTGTTCTCTTTAAAACTGTGATTATCCGAAATCTGCAGACATTCGTTCTAATTGTGACCCGATGACTGCAGGGTCTGGGTGTGACGTGACAAACAAGGCAGAACATTTGGTTTGGCTTCGTATGAATTAATCAGTGGAAATGGGCAGACATGTTGAGCAAACAGTCATGTGAAGATGCTGCTGAGACGCTGATGGAAGCTGAGATTCAATTAGATGTCAAGCTTCTAAAGACGCAACAAGTTTTTTCTGCACGGGATAAGGATGACAAAACACAGCTGACTGACAGTCACTCAGGTGCTTTCAGGAACAAAAATATGTTTATATGAAAAAAAAAATGTTCATCTTAGCAACTCAGTGGAATAGAAGATGATCATTCAGCAGGATAAAACACAGCTATAGACTGTCATTTATGATAACATTGCTGTTAATCCAAGGCTTTGGCACCTTCATTTAATTACTTTTACACAAGCAAAGTCGCAAGTCTGCATTCACATGTAAAGTGACTTAATTTGGTCAGAATATGAGTGCATCCTTAATGAATATATATATGTAATAATTTAAATGTGAAATTTCAAGTTTCTGGATAAAGTGCTGGTTTGAGCCGCAATCTTTAGTCTGATTATTATGTTGTTTTCTTTAAGTTTATTAAATCTTGTTTTATTTTATTTAGTTTGCAAGCTGTAAATAAAAACTCTGTTTCTGTAGTGGCAAGTTTTTTTAAATAGTCATCTTGTTTGCATTGTGTAGTTATTTACAAAGAAGGTAAGGAGATGGTGCACCACCATTGACTTTCTATGGATCAAAGATTATTCAATGGCTTGTACTATAGATCCAAAAATATTAGAAAAACATGTAAAATGTGAAAAAGAATACATTAAATGTTCCTCAATGGCAGCATTATACAGACACTAATATTGTGCTGATGACTTATATTTGGGAGTCTTACCTTGTTGAACCTGTTCTGTATCAGTCTGCCTTTTGAGCATAAGCCAACACTGGAACAAACAGGAAGATGCCAAAACACAGAAAGGAAAACAATCATCTTCAAAGTAAAAGCTGTTTTTTCAAAGTAAAAGCAGCACATTTGGATTTTTCTGTGAAATTAGCACTTTATGCATTTTCACTTCAGATATTATGAAGTGGCACTATGAATCAGTTCCAGTCTCCTTCCTCTATTTCCATTGTTTCCTTTCGGTGCAAATGTGAGGGCAATTAAAAGGCTTTGACATAGTTTTAGCTTCAAATACAATGATGTTGGTTAAATTAGAGCTGTTTTAGGTCCTCTTGGATTAGCTGTTTGCTTTAGCCTCAATGACCAACCAGGCTGGAATCAAACCAAATGAAGACAACAAGACAGTTGTCTACAGTTAATATGTTAACTACTCATAACCTTTCAAACACAGGTTACTTCTAAAAATTTGAACAACCATTTTAAAAGTGTTCATTTATACTTTGCCATTTTACTCCTTATTCTTATTTTCAACAATTCAAATGTTGCTCTGACTTATTTAGAATGATCTGAATTCAGTAAGTGAACTTCGTGAAACAGCTAAAAATTTCAGATAAAATCACTGAGATTACGTTAACATTTGCAGCATTAAATTGTACATCAAATACATGTTGCTGTTTGAGCTTAAGAGGCTTCTTTTTCCTCCAGTCAAGTTTTGAAACACAAACAAATCCTCAGACTATCAGTGCATCCATGACATAAACTGAGACAGTCATAGAATTGGCTAATGGCTTATTGGCATTTAGTTTCAAGCGACTTTCACTTGGGGACACTGGATAATGGCATGCAGCACAGTGAAGCCTTTCTGACTTTGTTGTCAGTTTGAGTTTGGGGCAGCAGGGACCTGAAGGACAGACACCCTATGTTTCATCACGCTGCGCCCCCTGGTTTCCACAAGAAGAGCCTCCTCTCCCCTCGCTAAGTTCGCCAAAGTCCAATTTTCAGCTAATGCGAAGGTCGCAACAGTAGGCGCAGAGGGCGTAGTAGGACATAATGGCTATGGGATTGTAAATATTGGTTTTAGAGAGACACAATTGGAGGGCAAGCGGAGGGAAATTTCCATAGAGTATATGTGCAGGCGCCATTGGAGGCCTCTGTGCCGCAGAATAGATTTTCCATTCTGGTGTGTCACATTAGATTTTCGGAGGTGCTCAGTGGCAGGTACATGTCATTAGTAACACTTTAGCACAGTAATGAACCTTTTTATTTATCCGGTGCCTCTCTCATGAATGAATAAGGAGGCGCTCCCCGACTGTGCCCAGCCGTGAGAAGCAGACAGAAGAGGCAGAGAGCCTGCAGCACTGTGAAGTCGAAAAGGAGGGACGAGGAGCCCTGGGGAATGCTGAGCAGGGTTAAATGATCATTACGGTGACACTCACAGGCACGGACGCGCTGACACACACATGCTTCACGTATGCATCGGGGAACAAATGGGGTGCACAAACACACCAACACACACACGCATGCACGCTTCCCCACCTCCACTCCCTGGGGTCCTGATCTGACACTCTATTTACACACACATTTACTCCGTCTACTCCCTCCTTTATGAAACTGACAGGTACTTAAGCGCTACATTACTCCGAGGAGCTCGAGCCTCATGGCGGTGTAACCAAACTGTCCATTCACTGCGGGCCTTGTCTCACTGTTCATTCAATAATGGTCTTTGGGAAATGCACAAGGAATGAGCAGCTTGTTCCCAGGAAGGTGGGCAGGCAGGTTCCGGGGATCAGGACACCTTTAAAATGGCCCCGACTCCTTGGTGAAAAGAAGCAGTCTGTCAGGGTTCAGTGGCTCACACAGGAGCAACATGATGAAGAAGAAGAGCTCTTCAAAATGAGCTTGATGCCTATCTGCTTCAGCTTGCTCTTTTCCTCCACATCCTGCATCAGAAATCAACAGCACGTTAAAGTTTGTTTGAGTTTTATCGTAACTCACTTAATGAAGTGATGTAATTTAATGAAATTCAAAGAGTTGCAAAGACAGAGAACAAATCTGCCTGTGATTAAGAGTTAATCGCTAAACTTCTGCTGATGGTTTGCTTGTTTCTATAATCAACAAATAGCAAATTGTACATTTTTACATCTAGATTTTTTTAATTTCATTTACATGAAAAACATTAATCTTGTTTAAAAATGTCCTGCCTTGTCTGTGCCAAATAAAATCCTTCCTTGCCCTGAGTCTGCCTCTGCTGCAGCCTCCCATGGTTTAATGTATGGATATAGGCTGGCTGCGGTGACACATCTCCTGAATAATAATGGTGCTCCTTCACTTTGGACTGGATGGACATGAGAATAAACTTCAATTTAAAGTGAAGCCCAGAGTTTGTAGTTTAAAGTAACAGGATGTATAAGTTTTAATTTTGGAGCAATACAGAGACAAAATTTAATATGCAACAAACTGCATAAAATAGATAAAAAGTAATACTTAATATTATAGAAATATATTATGGAGTTATGTATAATTTTATTTGTTTACAGATCACAGTGCCTTACAAAAGTATTTGCACCCACTGAACCCTTTTCACATTTAGCCTCCATTTAATCTGACAAGGCAGGCCTCTGTTGACTATGGAGGAGCTGCAGAGAGCTGCAGCTCAGGTTGGAGAATCTGCTGACAGGAAAACTATAATTCATGCACACAATAAATATGGCCTTTATGAAAGCATCTCAAGAAGAAAGTTATGAACGAAAGCTATCAGAAATGTTTTTTAAAGTTTGCAAGAAGTTATGTGGAGAAAAGCAGAAACATGTAGAGAAAGATTCTCTGGGTAGATGAGGCTAAGACGTGTAAAATACCAACAGAGTTCACATAACTTCCCTGGGTGAAATATGGTGGTGGCAGCATCATGCTGTGGGATTACTTTTCCTTAACAGAAAAGAAAAGCTGGTCAAGAGAAACAAAACAGAACAGGGAGGAAGGAACAAAAACCTGTAGAAGCTGCAACAGAGAGGAGACTGGAGTTTCCAGTCTCCTCTCCAGTCTCTGGCTCAACATGCAGCCAGAGAACCAGTGGAAAAGTTTAGATTAAAGAAGAGTAATGCATTAAATGATCAGAATTAAAGTAAAGACCTAAATACAGCTGATATCCTGCCTCAAGACATCAATGAATACCGATGCTCTCCAGCTTCTCTGATTGAGATTTTGCTATTCTGCAAAGAAAACATACATACTTTTCATATTTGTCTTTATTAAAGTTAAACATTTAAAGCTTTGGGGCGTGCTGTGGTGGCGCAGGGGTTTAGCACGCCCCATGTTTGGAAGCCTTAGTCCTCGACGCGGACGTCGCGGGCTCGAGTCCCGGCGACCCTTGCTGAATGTCCTCCCTCCGCTCCTTCCCCCCTCCTGTCAGCCTACTGTCGCAGAAAATGCGAGCCACTAGCGCCACAAAAAACTCTTCGGAGAAAAAAATGATTAAAAAAAAAACATTTAAAGCTTTGTAAGTTGTGAGTTATTGCTAAGTGGAAGGAAAAGCATCACTTTTCTCCCTTCTCACAATTATTCATGACTTTGTGTTACTATGTCAAAAAGACAATAAAATTCTTTTTACAATTGGTGGTTCTGCTACACTAGCATAGCCTTGAAATATGAATAACATTAACTTTTTGAATATTTGAATATTAACATTTTTTTGTGTGTTATTATTGTTTGCACAATAAGAAAAATGTCTTTTACTTCTTGTTGTATGAAATATTTTATGACCTTGCATTCCCTGAAAAGGACATGGTTGTGCTTTTACCCCCCTTTGTGCAATACATGAGTTTCCCTGACCCTTTGTGAGCCTCTTCAACTTTGAAATGAAAAATTCTGCTCCTCCATCCAACTCTCCACATGGCCATGTCATTGGAGAAGAATAAGAGCCTCTTTCAATGCTGGAAACTATTTCTGATTTTGGAAAAAGTCCCAACTTCACTGTAAAATGTTTTATTTTTGTCAAACCAGAGCTGCTAAGGAAATATTAAAACCGGTAAGCTTGTATACTTACCTGTCTAGCTGGGCCTCTGCTTTATCTCTAAACTAATTTGCCAGTCAGTGCGTATCTGTTGTAGGTCAGTGACTTTATCCAAACCTCAATCTCAGCACCTCCTCCATGGCTGCCCTGCAGATCCCAGCCTGGTGCAGTGAAGCGGTTCGAGTGGCATGGCCAGCGTGGTCAGGGCCCCATGTCACCCCCCAGCGTCCTCAGTGTTCATTTCCCTTTCATCTTGAGTGTGAAATCGCTGCCGGTGCAGCACTGACCTCAGCATTAAGAGGTCAACTATTGAAATCTGATGTGCGCCTCTCTGGCTGAGAGACTTCAACAGATGGAAGGGGAAGAAAAAGGAGGCGAACAGGAGGGAGAAAGAAGGCGCTGTAAGATTAACAAGTTGTTCCTGGTGGGTGCTTTTTGAGAAATGGACTTGGTGTGCTATCTGTGAGTCAGATGGAGATCTTTCTAATTTTCAGCTTTTGTTTTTAAAGTAAGAGTCATAATTGCTTTTAAAACTTGATAACTATATATGAAAAAAGAAAGCAGACAATGGGAAAATGTTTGAGTTGTCAAACTTCATGCAATCTAGACAAAAGAAATGTGTCCAAAAAATGACCTTTTTACTCTAACTCCTACTAAAAGGAGATTTTATCTTTGATTTAACAAATTAAATTTTTACAGATTAAAAGTATCAAAGGAAATAATTTATCTTTATTCAGTGAAAGCTAATCCAGCCCTGCAGTTGTAGATGTTGAAGATGATTGGAGTTAGTCCAGTCTAATCAAGAAAAATATTAGCAAAAATCTCTAAAATTGTTCTTACTGCTCTGATCACTCCCACCATAAAACATGCATATGTCAGCATTGTGTTGCTCTATAGTTTATGGAACATAAAAGTAATAAAACCCCAAACGTTCACATTACAACCACAAAACAGAAAACTGCCCTTCACTCTAAACACACTATTCACACTTTGAGGTACGGTGATGAAGGCATTATGTTGTGGGGTTTTTTTTTAATTCAGCTGAAAAGCTGATGAGACTTGGATTTATATGTTTAAATTACCTAGTCAAAGTCTACATTTGAACTTCATAGATAATCTTTAGTGAGATTTTGAAATTGGTGTTCATTGATTATCTCTACCTCACCTGAGTGATCTTGAAGAAAGAAATATTGCAAAATTATTTGAGTTTCAGATGCAAATAAGAAATTTTGTATTATGTCTTAATGCAAAATTATTTACATTTTGCATTAAGACACACCTCCAAAGAGTTGCAGCGAATGGTGACCTTGCAAGGTGTTTTCTACTCCAATATCCAGAATAAAAAATGGATGCTAACATCTGGAAATCTGAATATGCAGACGTAAAACATATAGGAACCAGATTTAAATAATTGCCAGAGCTTCATTTCTTCACTTGTAAATTTTTCCCCACTTTTACTTATCAATAGCAAACTCCAAACTTTTGATGCCTCCTTTTAGAAGAACACATGCAGGAACTTCCTACCTCTGTGTCCCTCTAACACAAAGTTCAGCATTTAAAGTCAATTCGACACCTCGCCTCAGTATGAATCCCCTCTGAACGCGTGTGTGATACGAAGCGTCAGAGAAGTTTTAGGTCTTGTCTCGTGTTTCCCATCGGCTACACTTTCATCCCTCTCTCTCTCCCCCAGCTGAAGACCACCTCCCAGCAACCTCGCCCAAATAAGGTGTTCTGCCTTCAATCCTCGTCTCTCTGAAGAATCTGAAGAGTTCAGAATCCGTCAAAACTTTGGATCTCAAACACAAACATCTTTTATTCAAAGGGTGTCTGTAATCACGAATAAATAGCTTTTCTGGCGATGAGCGCGAGGCACAGGAGAGAGAGAGTGAGTCTATCTCAGGAGCAGATAACTGCTAGATATGATTCCTTAGATAAGGAGCAGTAATTTGGCTTTTAGAGATAGCTCTGGGGGCCGCTGTGCTGAGCTGCGCCGATTTACCCTGTGTATGGGAGGTTGTTTTTTTTTTTTCTTCTTCTCTCCTCTACATTTTTATCTCTCCTGTTGAAGAGCTTTTCATCTCTGATGATTTTCTCTCCTTTTTTTATGTATTTCCCCCAGAAGGTGAGATCACAAACCCGCAGAAGGCAGAGTGGCATGTTTTAAAGCGATGGACAAAATACAAATATTTGAAAATGTATTTCATGGTAATTATGTCAGGTTTCATGGCCTTGGCACAGTACTGAGGCGCAGCCTGGATGCCTTAATTTGTATAGAAATTGTAATCATTTGTTCATTTCAAGGTGAAAATTGCATTTTTTAATTTAAATTGTATCCTGCGTGATAGGCTATTATCTAGAAAAATTGTCTCTGTGTATGGCGGTCTATGCCCTGCCGTCACGCCTGTTTGGAGCCCACTTCTCCTGAGAAAAGGGCTTGTATATGAATCTCCTGACTGAATGCACCCAGCTTGTTCTTTACTTAGGGCTGCCTCTGCACTCATTTCCATTTTTGTTATTAATATTAATTGGTTTGAGAATGCAGCTCAGATTTTTAAATTGAGCTCAGCTTCACAGCGATTCTTATCTTAGATTCATAACTTTACTCTGACTTTATTCCTGCTCCTTTTGTTTTATAGAAAAGCAGCTCTGAGGGAGGTGTTTGCTATGGCATACGGCACTTCGCAAAAGTATTTATACCCCTTGAACTTTTCCACAATTTGTCATGATCCAGCCAAAGATTTTATTGTATTTACTGGGATTTTATGTGATAGAACCAAAACCATGTATGGAAAAGAGTAAAATACAGTTTAATGTCTAAAGTACATTTAAAGAAAAAATTTTAAAAAGTCTAACCAAAGCACTGAACAGCACTAAAGCAAATCAAACCAAGGCACAAATGAAGATAATGATAAAAAATAATAATCAATAAAACAAGAATAAAAGAAGAATAAAATGTACAACAGATATGGTAATAAAGAATCAACAATGAATTGATTCAAGATGTGTCAAAAGCCACTTTAAACAAGTGCGTTTTAAAAAGAGACTTAAAACCAGCAAGAGAGGAGTCCTGTCCATTATTTCATGGCTACTTGTTCCATAGTTTTGGATCTTCTTGTGGTTTTAGAAACAACCAACAGCATCCGCTCAGCTGATCTAGTCTGTGGTGAAACATAAAACTGAAGCAGATCATGACCAAGACCATCAACACATTTAATAGCTAAGACAAGAATGCTTAAAAACAACCAAAAATGATAATAAAAATAAGAAATCAAGAAGGGTGATTTCTTGATTTCAAAGTACTTCAAACTGCTGAACAGTATTCAGCCTCCTGACTCCAGGTTTTGTAGGATCGCCTCTGGTAGAATTAAAGCTGTTGGGGTTTATCTCTACTATCTTTGCATTTCTTGCATGTAGTATAAGTGAAAAGTTAATTTTTTTTATGTAACCAAGGCATCTTCCTCCATCTGACCTTCAGGCCTCATTACCTTTCCTGCTATTAGTCAGATACCTCCAACTGGTTTCTATGGACTGGTCATCTGGTTTTTTCCCACCATTCACTAGAGTCCAGAAATACTATTAAAGATTCAAAACCCAAAAACACTTACATTCATTCATTATTTCTAGAATATGAGAAAATGCTGTGAAGAGGTGCTTTATTGTTTGTATGGCTTTGATTTGGGTAACTTTGACCAAGTTTTCTTTATAAAACACATTTCTGATCTCTTTATGATGCTTCCTGATTAAATGAAGGTAAAATATTAGGAAATAAAATAATCTCAAACACTACCATGTCACAAGAAATCCCTATAAAACACATAGATGCTTGTGGTTGTGTAAAAGTTCAGCGGGTTTGAATACTTTTGCTAGGCATTGCCAGGTGTCTGGACTGATATTATAGAGTATTAGCCAGTAGATTGGATGTAATAAAGGTAAAATAAATCTCATCATCCAATCAGCTGACTATGGTATGGAACAATCTTTGTTTGAGCTCCTTCTTTTTTACTTTTGTGCGACAGATTATCTGTCTATAATACCTGAGAGGGGTAACCATGAAATTCAAAATACCTGAAATATTCTGAAAATAAGATTCCCTCCCAGCATAAGCGCCGTCGTTGGGAAGGAGATGTATGCACGGCAGGCTGCGCGTCTGTGTCTGTGTCAGGGGGATCCTCGAGGTGACGAGCACAAAGCTGAGGCTCAGGTACACAGCGTATGCTGGCATAATTACAGGATTTGGGGGATTATTATACTGTAAGTACTTTCATGGCGACAGCTGGGAGCTTTTTACTCCCTGTGACACATAATCTCAAAGAATAAAACCAAGACCCCCGGAGCATCTCTTAATCATTTCTTAGCATACCTGCACACGGCTCTGAACTCTTTCTGAAGACAAATTTGTAAAATTAGAATATAATTATCATATCTGCAGGAAATGGTATTAAAGTTGCATTTTCAAACACGGCTTTCTTTTGAAAATGAAAATGTTTTGAGCCTTTCTGTTGGTGTTCTACCGTCTCCTGGCTGTCCTGATTCTCCGGGTTTCTGAGTCTGGTCCTAAATCAGATCTGAATCAGAACCTCCTCTCCATTTGTGAGTGTGAGTATGACCAAGCTGAAGTTGTGGAGACTCCTCTCCTGAGAGATAGGGCCTCCTGGTCTCTACCACGAGGCTCCGAGCTTCATTTCCATCCCTGTGATCTAAACAAACCCATTACCGCAGGCCATTTATGCTCAGGGGGAAGGACGCAAGCTTCCGGGCCTGAGGACGCAGCCCACAGCTAAGCCACCATGACACCGAGCCACCTTCAATGGCCGTGTGTCCGTATAGAGACGGGAGGAAAAAAAGGGGGAACGGAGAGCTTGGGCCTTCTCCGTTTTATCTAAAGCACTCCAGAGAGGCGAGTGGAATGGGCTCTTGTGGGCTCTGTTTATCCCCTGCTCCTGTAGTCAATCAATTAGGGGATCAAAGGAGGAGATGAGGGAAGTGTCACAAAGCTCTCCCACAAAAAACCCCACAGCCTGAGTCTCCACCTCGCCCGGTCCGAGTGACAGCACACCGGAGGGAGACGAAATTTCCCAGGAGACGAGCAGGAGCAAAGGGGACAACCATAACACATGCCAAGGTCTAATCTGGACAACCAGAACACAAACTTTTAGAGAAATATATGAGAGATGACACAGAGACGCCCAACAATACACATCTAAAATGCTGAGGAGATCTGTTTTTACCTTCTGAACTCACTGACAGATGGAACCTGGTTTAGAACGTGGCTTGCTTTTAAAATTCATAATTCGTTTTTAATTAACACTCAAATCTAAATGAAAGCACCACAGTTTATATTACAGTCTAAAAGGAATATTATTCTGTCCATTTTCAAATAAATAAAGTTTAGTTAGATCAACAATGGCTTCTTTTAAGAGTCTATTTTTTCTCACAATGCTGGCCCATCCTGCTAATTCTTAATAGTTAGAATTGATTTTTTTTAAAATAAATGTAACCAATTACATTAGTATTCTTCTTTAGCAATTTCATATTTTACCACTTCTCCATCATAAACCTTATTGTATTATATTAAAATAAAATACATCAGGTGAAGATAAAGTAGTGTGTAATTATGAAGTGGATGTAAATATTAACGTATGGATGTATTTGTCTTCAGCGACATTTACACTGATGCCTCTAAATAAGATCTATTGCAACCAAAGTAACTGAGACCAGGGCAATGTGGGGCAGAAAAAAACCACTGTAAATCCCCTCTACTTCACAACCCTCACTGTGAAACATGGTGGTGGCAGCATAATGCTTTTGGGATGCTTGTCTTCACTGGGACAGGGAAGCTGGTCATGGAGGAACAACGACAAACTTTAATGTGTTTCATTGGGAATTTAGATGATGGACCAACACATTTACTAATAAGATGAAGACAATTGTTTGACCTGTATTTTATTTAGTGGTATCATAACTAAAGGGGATTAATCTAAATGTATGCAGATATTTGTTTGTAAAAAATGCTGTTTTACGCTATATAACGCCTGCATGATGAAATGTTCCTAAAAGTAAGCCAGGACTAAAAGAACATACCTAAGACGTGTTTGACACGTCTCCAGCAGTGCTGTTGGTAAAAGACTAAATGTGCTCCTGTGTTCTGTCATGTAATATAAAACACAGCGGATGCTGCCATACCGTACCGGTTAGTTCCCCTACATTCACACCATACCACAGAGATTTGCAGGCTGCATTCCCTGGCCGACAGCGGCTGAGACGAGCGTTGCTGGTCAGCGGGCAGAATGAATTACTTCCTACAGCTGCGGTGAGACGCACACGCTGTCTGTGTCTCTCCCTCTCAGACGTCTGAGCTCTCATCACTCGCTAATCACATCAACAGCACTCAAAAAAAATCAATGGTGGCCTGGTGACCCCCACGAATGCAGCTGAACGCACAAGGAGGACGTACACTCACACGTGTGTAAGCTTTGTGGACGGATAGATGATTTGTCAATGACTTGTTGCATAATTCTCAAGAAGGGCAAAATTACTCCTTAAGGTAATAATTCCTTCAGTTTGCTGAACTGTACTTCAGATAAAGTACTTGCAGGTTTTCTGCCAGGATCATCATGTTTCAAGGCTTTAAATAAATAAAAAAGACTCTTCACCATGTTTGCATTAATGAGACATAAATACTAACCTTCTGGTGCAATTGAAAGGTGACACAATAATTAGTTGCCAATTTTCCAAGATCAAAATCTCAGTTTTGATCTTGGAAAACTGAGATCAAAACTCAGTTTTTGCATTTGAAAAATGCATCAAAACCTTAACTCCCCACCTTTTTTTAGTGTAAAAACATATATTTTTTTCTTATTGTACTTTCTTTTGTGTACAGTAAAAATCAGACCACATTTAGAAACACGTGCTTTGACGCATGAATTAGAAAAATGTTTCAATCAATTAATTTTCTGTTTGATTGAAAGTCTGTCCAACGCAGCATTTTTTTTAGAAACATTTAATTGTTGAAATAAAACAAACAAAAAACAATTTTAAGATGAAGAAGTCAGTATTTTACCATATCGGTGCATCTCTGATTTTTATTTATTGAAAAAGAAAATGCACCCTATAAATACAACTTCAGGAATTTGCATACATTGTAATTATCCAAGATTTTGGTTTTTCTTTGTGGTTTTTCCTTAAGCTTTCAATTTTATTCTCTTTTTTTTCTTGGAAAAAAAAAAAGATTTAAATAACTTTAGGACTCGGTAAAGACCAGATTATTTATACACTAAAAGGCGGCACTTTCTTGTTTTTGTTTTTTTTGCCATGAGCATATTAATCAATTATATGAAAAACCTATCAGGATTACTGAGCAATCAAACACACAGGAAGTCAGTTTTGGATCTTTAATTGATAACAGTTACGCCAGTGTTACATTAAACACACCAACAGGCTGAAGGTAGTAAATACCAATACAAGTTTCCCACTACTCTAATACTTCATACAGCAGAATAAATTATACCATGATAATATACACACATGCGGAACGGAAAGAGGAGTAAAGCAAAGCACAGATGTCAGAAAGCAACTAAAACAGGTTAGGGCTCAAAGAGACAGGAGGAAGAGGAGGAAGAGGAGGAAGAATAAGGAGCTGTATGCCTTAAATATCCAAGTGTTAGAAATGGGCTCAATACACTAAAGACAATTCTAAAATTCTTCAGGTTTAAAATGTACAAGAGTGAGGTGTCTAAGTGGAGCAGCAGCAGCTGCTGCCGTTCAGTGCGGAGTCAGCGTCGCGTTGTTCTCCTGAAGTCTTATTGGTCCACAAATGAAAACCTGACTCTTCAGTTTCACCCCTCACCCTCGGGAGGGGCTTTACTGTCACTCACATCCGTCAACAAGAGCCACAACCAAAATGGCTCTGGGTGCGGGTGGGGTTAGGTCCGTGGTCCATTCATAATCAGTTTGTGAAACCTTCTGGTAGAAACTCTGTGGCAGGTGAAGCCGTCTCTTCCTGCCACTCTTTAAATTTACACTGTGGTCCAGGCGGGAGTCCATCTGAGAAACCAAGCTTTGCCTTTTTTTTCCATTTATCTGAGCTCATTTTGATCCTTCTAGCACAGTTTACCTTTACACTTTTTCAATGCAATTTATACTTTACTAATTTATACAAATTCATTCTCATGTGGGCCAAAAACAGTAACAAAAGCTTTTTTTGGCTCAAACAACTTTACCAATTAAATGCAAAAAACCCCCAACAGAAACAGAAAAAAGGCTGGTTAAAGAAACATTTCAGAGTTCCCTTCCTGACCTCCCACTCATTATTTCAGTATAAAACATACTCTTTATAACCAAACAATACACAATCTGCTCCTGGAAATGTACGTTTTTTTTCACTGTTTTTAAAGGCGACAGAGGACCGAATCCTCTGCAGACAGTGATGTCAGTAAAAATACTAACAGTTACAAGGAACAGCTGGTCCTCCATCATCTCAAAAGTCAACTATGAGTGCTACACCAATGTCTCATATTAACTATTTAATTTTTTTACTCCTTTCTTTTTTTACATTGTGGTAAGTTCGTCAAAACGGGAAGATTACAGACCGAGGCTCCGGTCCAAACCGAAGTGGGGGGCCAATCAGCGGCGTTACCTGTGCCCTTTCACAGCTGACTGGATTATGTGATTTTCCAGAGCGCATGTGAATGGCACAGCTTGTCTTCTCTCTAATCTCACAACAGAACCAGAAAACGCTGGAATGCTCTTCTATATTTTTTTTATAGACGGATTGTGAGGAATGCTTCGAAGGAATGCTTGGAAAAATTCAGGAAGTGGAAATGAACTGAAGGTGCATTTTTACAAAATGGAAAAAAGAACCGAAAGGCTGGGCTATTAATGGAAAAGGGTCACTGTGAATTAGCTTTGACATTATATTTGTGTGATTTTAATCAGCTTTACAGTGTTTAAGCCAAATACAGGATTCCCTGGAAGATGGGCTTTTTGGGGAGTGGGGGAAGGAAGGAAGCTCGTGGTTTAAGTGAGTTAGCCCTCCTTGGCAAGGTCCATATTTCAAAACACATTAATTTCCCCAATCCTGTTTTTGCAAACAATGTCCCCCTTTCCCTGTGGGCCGCGGCTAAGGATGGGATGGAGGTTATGAGGAGGAAAGGGGGGAGCTATTGGCCGCCAATACGCTGCTTAAATTCCCTGCTGAATCCATCCAGCCAGACTTCCCACCGAGTGGCCAAGTTCTTTAGGAATGTCAAGAGGAATATGAAAGTGGGAAGGTCAAATCGCTCATGAGCATTGGAGCTCAGGGAGCAGCAGCTTGGAAAACAATCATCTCCTCTAGTGTGAATGTGCCGACACGCGAACGTACACGCACACGCAACAGACACTCGCTTCCGTGTCGTCTCAGTCATCCTCGGTGTGTTTTTTTTTTTGTCTTTTAACGCTCCGACATCAAACAGATAAAAGAGATACGAATGGATTCGAACAACAAAAATCACATTAACCATAATCATATAACAGCAACAATAAGCTTAACAATATCAAAAAAGGAACAAGGAATAAGAGTTACTCAAATGATGTTGGCTGTGTTAACTACTATGAACAGCAAGGTCAAAGTACATGATGTTGATGGCTCTAAATGTGTACTGGACTGCAGCTATGACAAAGAAGGAGTCCAAGCCAATGCGGATCCGCCATCCTAGGGGTCCTGTTTGGGCCCTCGGAGCTAACAAGGCGTTAAGGATTGGAGACTGCCTGAAGAAGTGATTGAATTCCCCAAAAGCGTCACTTTCTCCAATGTCATGGCGGGGCAGGAGAGAGGCGACCTGGAGTCCAGGCTTGATGAAGAACGTGGAGTGAGCTGAGGCAGAGGCAGGCGAAACAGAGAGACAGGAAGTGGAGGATGCGTCTGGGGCCACTTTAGTAGGCCTGTCCCGTCTCCACTTGCAGCAGCCCCAGCACCGCCGAGTGGTCCCCGAGTTTCATCCTCCTCTGGGTGGACAAGCTCACGTTCTTAGCCAGGTAGTCCACGGCGGCTGCACAGAAAACAGTGAGAAGAGGGGGAAAAAAGAACACACACGCATGAGACAGGTGGTGGACCTCAGCGGCCCACGTCCCACTCGCTCTCATCTCATCCCTCTGATTAAGTCTGAAACAAGTTGTGGCAGAGAAGACTGAGTCAAATAAAAAACAATTCAGACAGCTAGAGTGAAAGATAAAAACCCCTCCCTCGTCACTTGTCTGAGGTTGGCACGCTGCTGGCACGGAGCATGTGCATCCTGGTGGAGTCTCCATGCTGTCAGTCACAGGGGTCCCCGTGTGTGTTCTGTGTGCCAGTCTTCATTACTACTGGCATCTCCGATTTCATGCCCTCCACACTCCACATGGCCGATCATTTTCATCGTCAGACAGCAGCTCTTTCCTCTCCCCTCCATTCATTACCCATCCACTGTGCTCAATCACCGTCTTAATTAACCTCACATCAGATCACATCCGCGCTGCCATCAGTTTCCTCCACTGAGCGCACACTCGCACACACACACACACACACACCCCCGAAACGTGACAGACTGTTACAGGTTTGCTTGTGCAGATCCTCAATGCACAAAGCGTCCCGTCAACGCTTGAAACTCCACGTAAATAACAAACAAATGTCAGATAGCTGCTGCTGGCTGCCTTGTTTGGGGAAGTGTGCTTCATTTTAGCTCTCATGAATGGCTGTGACAGCATCAGTCAATTATGCTAATCTAATAAAGCAAACTCTTTTCCTGTCCTGAGGGGGACACACATGTGTGTGCGGGATGCAGACGAGAGAATGAGAGGTGGGCAAGAGGACACTGCAGGCCCAGAGGGCGTGCTGTTCTTTGAAGTGGCCCTCTTCCTTTTCCCATCCAAGTGGAGCGGGGTGTGACTGAGGTAGCTCTGCACCAGGATGGAGGTGGAAGCACGAGAAGGGGGGGGCAGGGGGAGTTTTATCAAGAGCACGTGTCTGACTTCACATCCCAGGGTTGGAAAGGTCAGGGGGCATCACCTCTTTACCATGCATTGCACAAGGATTCATATTTTTCCACATTTTTTTCCACATATTCTCACATTACAAACCTCTAACTTCAACATACTTTCCTGGAATTTTGTGTCATAAACCAACAAACAGTGAGACTGACAGAAAGTCATGGATGGGTTGCAACATTTTTTGCAAATACAAATTTGAAAATTGTGGCATGTTTTTAGATTCAGCACCCTTTTACTCTGGTACCTCTCAATAAACTCTATTTGACCCAATGTGTCTTCAGAAATATGGCACTACTCTGAACCTAATAAGACAGAGTAGCCTACCTAAACCAACAGGCTGGGCAAGGAAAACATCATTCACAGAAGTAGCCCAGAGTCCCATTGTTGCTCTGGAGTAACAATGACTTTTTCTGTGGAAGTTAAACTCAGAGCAATGCTAAGAAAAAACTTCCTAGTAACTGCAAAGCTCTAGAAACTGGGCCAGTCGTCAGGAAGACCAAACATGTAGATAGAGTTATAATGGAATAGAATAAAATAAAGCACAAAAATGTCCCAGTCAAAGTCTGGACCCTGATCTAACTACTGCAATACTTGAATATCTATGTTCACAAAATGTGCTCTTTATGCTGTCTAATACTAACCATCCCCACCACACATGGTGGAGGCAGCATTATGCTGTGGGAATCATTCCTAACTGCTCCGTTCAACATGGCTAAATATGAGTTACTATTCAAAGATGAATTTGTAAAACCGATAAAGACCTAAAGGAACTACAGAAATAATTGTGATAAAAGGGGATTCCTAAAAATTGTTCACAATGGAGTGGGAAATAAATGCATGCCACACTTTTTAGATTTGTGCTTGTGAAAACAGTCAGAACTTACTTCACAGTTAAGGACTACTTTTTGTTGGTAAATCACTTAAAATCCCCCAAAAAATAAAAATACAAAAATCTAGCGATGAATGCTTAAGTGAAGCTCTTTAAAGACAGAAACAGAACAAAGAAAGGTTTGCTTACTCTGGCCATACTGGCTGTACTGGTATCCCGCGGTGACAGGGTCCACGCTGTAGCTGGTGGCGCTGTAGGTCGGCGGGCAGTAGGACTGGGAGGAAGCCAGGCTGTCCACACTCTTGATGGTGTCGGAGCGCTGGCTGCAGCTGGCCGAGATGGGGTTGGAGCTCTCCAGACTGCTGTGAAGTGGGGAGATGGAGAAGTCGTGCTGCGGCTGCGAGGGTACAGCACTGGGGTTACTCAGGATGCTCATCACCTGGAGGGAGAGGAAGAGGAAGATGTTTGAAGATTAGACAATCTGAGACCAAAGGAGTGACAGAGTTCAGAAATATGTTGTTTCTTTCCTCCCTGCGAGTGTAACACCAATTTTTGTACTTTGTGGCGAAGAAAGTCAATGGAAGTACATCTTTTCAAACTTTAAAATGAGGAAAGAAACTTCCCCATCTCTTTTTGGAGCAAGTGAAAGAGAACAGGGAGGTTGGTGAGGTTAAGGAAAACAGAGAAAAGGAACGGGAGACGCTGTTTCCATTAGCTGGTCCTGACAGTAACTGTTCTACGGTGGGACAGAAGGGTCCCAGTATGATAATAGACCCACCATCCTTGCCAGACAGCTTGTGTCCCAGAGCCTGAGGCCTGAGCCCAAGCCTGTGGCACAACAAGCACCAAGGGAGTCCCTAATCCCTCGCCCCTGGCCTACCCATCTCATGAATAATAATGGAGTTGGAACTGGTAAATGATCCCCTCAGATCCCTGCACAAAGTAGGCACCACAAACCCAAGCGAAGGGGGCCACTGATCCTGCAAGTTTGAGTTTGCCTTGAACATTACAGCGTGTATATTATTGATAATGCATAAAAGCTCCCATTTCCATATAGTAGATTAGTGTAATAGCAAGTGACATTTGTCAGAAGAAGGTCTCAAATTATGTTGAAATGGAAGAGATTACGTCTCCTCTCATATGAAGCGAAAAATATAGTTTTTCTCATGCTGCAAGTTTCTTTCTGGGTTTGTGGGAGAGAAAAGGTTTTGCTTGAAAAAATAAAAAAACAGATAGGAACTGTCCCACACATGCTTCTCTCTTCCTTTCAACATCAGGTTCATGTTGAGCTTCGCTATGCTGCACTGGCCTTTGGCCCCTTTGCTGCTAAACCAATTAGCCCATCATGGAGGTAGTTAAGCAGGGGCTGATACACTCCCACACATATGCAAGCATGCATGCACAAACAGGCACATGCTCATACGCTCCAGCATGCAGCAAAATAAGGGGTAAGGAAAACGGTTGGACGTGCACAGGCCACGAGTTATCCCGCTGAGAGGGGAAATTAACCACATTCTGCAAATTAATCATTTCTAAGGGCCTCCCTGGAAATATGAAGCACCCGAAGCACATCAGAAACACAAAGGCTGGTTAGTCACTTCCACATGTTAATTCTATCAGTAAGGAAACCCCCACCACCTCCTCTCCACATCTGCGGACAAAGCATGTGACATTTATCTATAAGAGAGAGATTCATGGCCCTCTTCGTGTCGGACACATGTTTTGCCTCCTTACATATGGAGCTGAACACGCTGAGCTGGAAGAGGAGGGTGGTTTGCTGAAAGTGAAATGGGAAGGAGGGAAGTGTCCTGAGAGAGGCAGCTGGAGGGCATGAGTCCATTTCAGTTTCTGGCTAATTAAAGCTCGATTACATCGCTTCCTTATTAAACAGAATAGCCAACAATTGGCCCAATCATTATTCATGCTCATAAAAGTTCTTCAAGAGAAGATGACTTCTTATCATTGGCGGGATGCAGTTTTGCTATTTTAGCAAATTGGGACGGAGCTAGCTGCAGAGTGTGACAAGAGCTGGTGCATGTGACAGTATCCTTCAGACGTCCTCATGAAGAAAAAAAAAGGAAGATTCTTGGTTAATAATTCAAGTTTTCCTTGAGGGGAAAGGGTACATGTCATTGGAAAGGTGGGATTCTCATTTGGTTTGTGTTCACACTGCTAAATAAAAATCAATACAGTTTCAGCGCAATACTTTAAGCCTGATGAAGGATCAGATAGAGGGTGAAGCTGACTGTCAGGATTCAGGCTGCAGTCTGGCCTACAGCTGTCCTCTTTAATTACATCTGCACTTGTCTTTGAAATGTGCAAGTTTAGTCAGAAAGGGCTTCAGCTCATAAAGATGTTTGGGTCTTGATGCATTTTTATTTTTACCTGCAACATCGAACTTTACAGATACTAAATGATAGTGAACATATTTCCATTAGTGCTTAGAGCACTGATGTTAAATCTTAGTGAATAAGACTCCAATGAGTTTTCAACATTTTATATTTTTTCCTGATTCAAATTTCAAGATTTCCCAACAGTTTTTAAAACTTTCTGAATAAACAAAGGTCAGTTTGACATTGTCTCGGCGTGATAACCTTGAGTAAACACTACAGTGTAATAACTAGTAACACGCAAAATTTGAATGAAAATGCTCATTCCTTCCTACCATGTATTGCACCTTTTCACTTTTGTGTGCCCTTTGAAGCTACACAGGGGGCTAATCATCTGCTGTTACATTTTTAAAGTAGTCTGCAGTCGCCTTCTTCACAGACAGCAGTTCACACAGTGTCATTTTAAAACAGCCTTAATATGAGTGATGGGTTGTACCGTGTGTGTTTATTGGGATTACAACTTTTTTCCAAACTAAGAACAGGGAAAAATTAAGGAGGTTTCTTTCAGCGTGCAGCAACAGGTGAGTATGGAAATGCAGATTTTTTAAAAACACTGTTTTTTGTTTTCTTTCGCTTTAAATCTAAAAAAAATTATTATTATGTTGATGTGTTTCCTGTCTTGCTGTCTGAGGTTGGGATGAGTTCTCTCCGCAAGTCATAGAGCCGCTTGTATTTGATGTGTTGGTAACTGCAATGCAGGATAGTAGTAATGTATTTTTCTCCATTTTTGTGTTACAGCACAAAATAAACATGTCCACAAATAGAGGTTATTCAGAAGCATCGTCACCTCTGGTTTAATTAGATACAAAGTGTCAGAAGTGCAGGTAAACGGTTTAGATTTTGAGTCTGAATTTCGCAAGTTCAGGGGACGTTCTCATAGTGTTTCCAAATGGGAACTTTGGAGACTTCTGAGTACAAGTAGAGGACACCATCTGTGTTTCCAAACTTTGTTCTCATCTAAACCAAACCACCTAACCAAGCAGCACTGAGACTGCTTGTTTTGTTTTTTTAAATGATTATGCATTTAGCTGAAGGTTTTGTCATAAACTCACTAATATGTCAAATCAAATATGAATTAATGATATAAAAATAAATCAAGCAAATTATAATATATTTTAAATTATCTTTTAGATATGGGAATATGTTATAAATATATGATTTTCAAAAGTTATACATGTAAAATATAGTTTTTTTAAGGCTTGGATGTTGATAAAATCAAATTACACAATTTTCTAGACTTTTTAATTTTTATGCTATAAATACTGAGTGATGCAAATGTATGAAATTAAGAAAAAGCTGTTTGTAAGAAACCTAACACTCTCTTACATAGCAGAATTTCCTCCCTTCATGTCTCCCTCCTTCCTCCTCCACCCACCGCCTGCATATGCAGCGTCCTCAGCAGCCTGCAGTTCGTTTGTTGTGCGACGTTGTGTGAGTGCTGGTTTGGGAGATAATGTGAGCCAGGACCCAGTTTAAAGGACAATGCTCCAGGGCGTTCCCTGTCTCTCTCTCACACAATCACACTCACAAAGACACGCAGCCCCTTCCCTCCTCACCCACCCCGTTTCTCTTTTCTTTTTTTTCCCCCTCTCACTCTCTACAGATAGATTACTTTATAAATAATAATAAAAAAGTAATTAATTCTCTCAACTTCTGAGCCCTGCGGCCTGTGGCAAACTAAATGGGGAAGTGTAAATTGATACAATGTGCATCCTTTCAGATAAATAAATAGCAGACTTGAGACAAAAAGGGGCCCTTTTCACAGCTAACTAATTTCTTTAGCAGTCAAATTACATTTTTTTTGTTGTTGTTTGCGTGAATGTTTGATTAGTTATTCTTTGTTGGTGTTTATGCAAGAAGAAAACAATGTGATACAGACAGAGCAAAGTGGCTGTACACAAAAAATTAAAACAGCTGCTAGACAAGATTTATTTTTTTTGGAATACATACTATTAAGGATTTTTTGTTGGTGTTATTTCACTTTAGAAGTTATTTTTTCAAAGGAGTTGTAGTATAGAAAATAATCATTTGATTGAAAGCTTCTAAAACTGTCATATCAGAACTTCCACACATGCACCTGGTCTTAATAAGAAGTCGTTTTCAACCTGGATTAAAACAGCATGAATTCACCAATACATTGACAGAAAATGGAGAGCTGAGAACCTGATAGCCAAATATAGAGAGAAGACAGAAGAGAAAGTGAGTGAGAGGAAAGTGGAGGCTTTGGGAAGTACAAAGACTCCTGTAGGACTGAGTTGGCCTGAGGGCCAGCCTGCCTGGAGAGCTGATAGGAACCCCTTCTGTTCCATCCCCAGCGCCAACACACCCCACTTCCACAAATACTCTTAATCTGTGCAATACTGGATTAGTTCCTCTGTCACCGATACCTCCCCGCTCTGCCCAAATCAAAATGCCCCCAAGATGTACCTTTAAGTTAGGCGCAGGTCACCGGGGCAGACGGGCTGGAAAAAAAACGAGCACTCCAAATGTCTGCAAGTTATCTGAGTGCTGCAGAACAGCATTGTGCACCTTAGCAGATCTGCCCGGCTGATACCCGCTCAGCAGCGGGGAACGATTAAAGATCCACAAGGATGACACTGAATCTGAGATCAATATTTGAAGGCCAGTCCTGAGGGCGTGATTACAGGAAGAGAAAAGTGTTTAATTCTGTGACCCCGAAGTGACACAGGAGCACTTACACTTCCTGGGAAGTGGATGACTTTGGAAAAAGCCATAATGCACACATTATAATAAAGATGTTTTTTCTTTCTCGCTATTTCAAACTATTTAAAAAAAAAAAAAAAAGCCTAATGGGACTCTTCAGAATTGTTCATGCAATATATTTAAATACATATATTTAGAATAAGTATATATTTGGGATGGGTTGCCGTTTTAAAAACTAGATATATCTTGAATATTAGTAGTTCTCAATTTCTCTACATATATTTTAACGCCAAATTCAGCATGCTCTGTTGAAGTTGTAGACCAAACCAAGTTTGATTGAACTGAAGAATGGGATATTTTTTATAGACTAATAAAGTACTGTTAGTTCATGTTTTCAGGCATATAAGTACCAAAAATCCATCCATCTATTTTCTAACACTCTTGTCCCTAGTGGGGTCAGGAGGTGCTGGTGCCTCTTCAGCTAACGTTCTGGGCGAGAGGCGGGTTACACCCTGGACAGGTCCCCAGTCTGTCGCAGGGCAACACAGAGACAGACAACCATGCACACACACACACACACACACACACACACACACACACACCTAGGGAAAATTTAGAAAGACCGATTAACCTGACAGTCATGTTTTTGGACTGTGGGAGGAAGCCGGAGTACCCGGAGAGAACCCACACATGCACACGGAAACTCCATGCAGAATGCAAACTCCGTGCAGAAAGACCCCGGGCCAGGAATCGAACCCAGGACCTTCTTTCTGCAAGGCAACAATGCTACCAACTGCTCCACTGTGCAGCCCACACTCAAAAATCAATAAATTTCATACATCAGCTGATGCTCAGTTAGTCAATGCAGGACCAATGGTTTGCAGAATGTTTACTGGAGCTACTCTTATTGGTCAAAAAATCATAAAATTCTCAGTTGTTTCAGTAACAAACATGACTCTGGCAAAGCAAAATGACTCTATAGGACTAGACTAGGTTTCAGTTAAGTCAGTAAACTGACATCTAATCTAGTCGTTAATAAAAGAAAATTTGTTAAACATATCATAGAAATATACAACATTTTTCATTTTCAGGGTCCCTGTTTTTCTTAGGTTTTCAGAACTCTACATTCTTCAGAATGCATGGACCTCTAAATAAGAGTTTCACCGTGTATCATCATCGGAATAGCAGCATATGCGTTAATAGTATTGTGTACACTGAAGGAGTACATTTGTTTATATTTTTTTCTTTTTGCAGCTGTCAGGACAGCACATTGCCTGCCAATAAGACATTCAGTCAACTGGATGGAGCCTCGCTCTAGTAGATGTTCTCTGGAGAGCTGATAGCTGTTTATAAATCATAATAAACAACTGTTCTCAGTCATTAAATACTAAAAATACTATTAATACACTTTGGTATTTTTTGTTGCAATTACAATTGTTTAAAATATTACAGCAAGAAGGTGCAGTTAGTCATAGATAGATAGACAGACAGACAGACAGACAGACAGACAGACAGACAGACAGACAGACAGACAGACAGACAGACAGACAGACAGATAGATAGGTAGATAGAGTTTTATGCAGCAAGCTAGTTCGTTGCTCCTTGCAAACATGCATTCATAAAAACTATTTTTGCATAAAAACTGCTCGACAATTTGGAAGCAGTTGGTTCTTTTAAAGATTTGTTTTCTAGCAAAAGGGGTATTTAATTGCAGCAGACAGGAAGCAGGCAGAGGAAGAAGATGATAAGAAATAAAGTTGTTGAGGTCAAGATTGGGATAAACCTCTCTACGGTATTTAGGAGAAGCGTTTTTTGGTCTAGGCCCTCTGCCAGCTTCCAGGACCAATAGTTATCGACTTTATCAAAAATATCGAAATATCCCTTCAGTTCCTTAAAGTAACTAAAGTAAGTAAGTCTCTGGCAGCAGCCCACCGCCCTTCCCCCACTTCATCCCTCACATGAGAGGGCCGGCCCAGCGGGCAGTAAGGCCCCTCATCTGAGCAGACAAAATGACTATTTAAAAATAACAGTGATTGCATAAATTGAATTAAAGCGTTTTGGTCACGGTTGGAGGTGCTGCGAGGGGGCGGCTAAAGGGGGCCGCAGCAGATAGCCGGGCCGGTGGCAGGCAGGCAGGCAGCACATGACGGGCCCCGGCCTGCCTGCCACTGCGCTAATTGGCCGCGACACATTAATAAAAACTGAAAAGTGTCCTCAAACAACTGCAGCGCAGGACGAAGAGGTAGAGAGGGAGGAAGGGTGGAGGATGTGGTGCTGGAGGGAGAGAAATAGGGCTTTGAAGAATGTATTGCATATCGCAGGGGGTAGAGACCAGAGAGGAGGGGGTGCTAATTGTGTTCAATTAAGTGGCTGATTGGCAGTGACAGAATCTGGGCATTGACAAGTCAGGCACAGATGAGGACGATTAGCGGGCACTGAAACAAGCTGTCACTCCTCACAACGTGTTATCCACTCCGCGCCTCCGTCTCTTCTATCTGAGCTGTTTATGCAACACAAAAGACGCTTAAATGAGTGGAAATGAAACATAATTCATATTTATGTTAGGCCTGTCCACACTTCCTCTCGTCTCTTCTCTGCAAATTACTATCAAGCTGAATCGGCTCGAGTCCACGTTTGGTCATGTTCGCCTCATTGTTGAAGAAAGCCCAGCTGTTGGAGCCGCAGGACGCCCCCCTCCCTCCTAAACGTCCCCCAGTCTGAGCTATAAACCTGGCCCCGCGCTAACCAGAGGTTAATATGCCGTCTATTGGACTGCAATTGGAGAACGTGTGGGGAGCAATCCTCTATTCTCTGCTAGTGATATGCTTGAGTAACTATGGGATGGATTCAGCCATTGGGAACAAGAGCCACCCCTCCTCCCTCCTCTCCCTCTCTCTGCACACACATGCAGACTCCGACTCTTCAGCACCTCGCGCCGATGCCTCTTTCTAAATTAAATGGCAAATTTTCTGATTCCAGGAGAGTGGTTTCAGCGAAGCGGGGCCAGTGTGTGCGCGCAAAGAGAGAAAGAGAGAGAGAGAGGAGCTCCAGCAGGAAGGAGAGGGGACTGAGGGAGTGAGGGAGGAGGAGCAGGAGCAGAGGAGGTTGTTTGCTGAAAACAGCAGGGGCCAGGTCTAGTGAAAAATGTCAGGTCAAATTGTTCTTGACAGTGTTAATATCTGCACCTCATAGCCATAATTACATGTAAATAAATAGTGAAATAGCTCTCAGCTGGAGACTGAGAGGGGAAAGCTGCTGCATGAGACAACCAGCTGAGGACCCTCCAACCTCCATGTTTTCTCATCTTATTGTCAGGAAGGGGAGACGAAGAGAGACAATTCAAATGAAGCTCAATGTCAATAACGACGCTCCTGGCCTTGTTTCGTTTTTATTTCTTATTCCTGTGCTGAAAACGCAGCACTGGAGTCCCTCATCTTGTTCGATGAGGGACAGAGACAGAAGGGGAGAAGCGACAGAATGGCTGAGAGACGAAGTCGGAGACTATTAATCACAGCTATGCACCTGTCAGAGTGGCATCTGGAACTAACAGGAACCACATGCAGCCGGACAACATCCCAAAGGTTGGCTGTTCAGTGCAGGTTCCTACCCAGCTGCCCCAGACCCCCTGCGCCCCGACCCCAATCACTCAACAGTTTCCCTCCATTATCATCATCATCATCATCATCATCATTATTATTATTATTATTATTAGAGATGCATAAGTCGATTGACTAGAAAGAGTAATCAAAAAATCTGATTTTTTGATCTAAAGTAAGAACTCCCACCAATTTCTGTCCACCAGAAATAGCTTTTTTTGAGTTTCTAACATTATAAAATGTTTGAGGTAATAAATGATAATGCTGTAGTTCCTTCATTTTCTGTTGGACTCAAATACTGCCTATATCCAGGAGCCTGTCGGATATATATGTTTTCTCTTTTATGTGTTTTGCTTCTTAGGAATGAAAATGGATGGAAATGTCTGGCTTCAAAGAGCACCAGAAATTGGTATCGGTCAGGAAAAGCCTCATCGGTGCATTTTTATTTCTTACTAATAAAAAGCTTCAAAACCAAGAACACATCAACCAACAGTTTGCACACTGAAGCATTTTTAATGTAATTTAATAAACATCAGTTCACATTTAGGGAGCCATATAAGGTACTAATCTTAATAGTCTTTTTGAGTCAAATTACAATCTCTGAAAAATAATGTGCAGTATGTTTTTTTTTTCTTTTATCCATCATGTTGCTTAGAATAACAAACTAAAATCGGTTGAAATCGGAATCGGCAGATCACAGAATAGAGAAATGATTTACAGCCAGAAAAGGTCTGTGGATGCATTTGGAACTGTTCTTTTTATTCCAAGATTGCATCAAAACGATAGCGGATATTTTTTTTTTTCTCTCTTTTAATAGGGGTGACAGTGTGTAAAAAGGAAAAATTAAAATAAGTTAAAATCAAAGATGGTAGATCACAGTCGAAATAAAGCTGGAAATATGAAAAGCAAAAGCTTTATTTATACCTCAAATTATTTTTCCTATTTAGTAAATGCATCAAAACTAAGAACTATTTCTATTTTCATCTTAAATGCATTCAACAGCAACATTTATTTCACATTTATTTCTCTTTAAATCAGAGAAAGTTCAGGGGCAAATGCTTTGCTTCATAAATTTTGTATGACATCATAATTCCCTTATTTTCTGTTGGATCCAAAACTATGAGCTATATATTAAAGAACATGTAACACAGTTTTTCTTTTATGTGTTATTCTTAGAAGAAAAAAATCAGAATGGGTTCAAATTGGAAGGCAGGTCTCAGAGAAAAATGGGACTAGATATCGGCCAGAAGTCTGATCGGTGCATCTCTTCTTACTATTATTATGCAGAGTGTGTAATGGCTGGATATCTCCACTATGTATCCCTGTGTGTAATAAGTGTTTTCAGATACGATCGGCGTCTGTGTGCGTCTCTACTTTAATAAAAGCAGTGGCACTCTCCACCTCATAGGCATCTCAGCTGCGTGGGACACACCGCATGTGAATCAGCCTCAGTCATTTTCCTCCTTAAATCCCCATCTTCCAGGATTTACTGAAATTCATATTGGCTGCCTCTGCAAGATAAATGTAAATCACATTCCCTTATATTTACTATTTATCAGGATGCAGCAGCTCACTTTCAGCGGGAAATATCTCTCACCCGCACACAAACACCCTTGCATTTAAATAGCATTTTTATTGTCCGCCGTAGCCTTTCATCTGGGCGCAGGGAGAAGAGCTGCCTCTCCAGGGGAGAGAGCTGGAGAGCAAGGAGAGGAAGGCGGGGAGAGGAGAGGGAACGCGGAGCACCATTGGCAAGGAAGGCATAGCTGGATGACAGAACGCCAAGTGGAGGGGAAGCAAGGTTGGTAGGTGAGAAAAATAGATTATGAATGCATCAAGCGCCAAGTAGAAATATTTTGGAATGAACATGAAAATGGCAACGCTGCTCCCGAGACTCAAAAGATGGAGCAACAAATGGCTCAGGTGCAGCAGCGCTGCTATAGAAGAACCACAATTAAAGCTTTAATAGTGAGGAGCAAAATTATCAATCAACAACTTGCAAGTGGCAAATGCGAACAAACCGCGCAACAGAGCTGCGCTTCATGAAAAAGGAACATATGGTGGAAATATTTCCCCAGAGTTCAAAAGTGTTGCAAAACAGCAGCTAAAAAACACTAATAATCTGTTCAGAAACAGTATAGCCAGTGGATATGATTTGCAGCCCCTGGATTTTCTTGGCAACTGCCGACAGCAGGTCTGTTTTTTTTTAAAGCCTCTTACATCTTTTTTTATACTTGCCAAATTGAAACAGTATTTGTTTTAATGGGAGTTCTAATTAACCAGTATGTATTCCCCCACTTGCTCGGCGAGTGGCTGAGCTGTGAATGCAGGCTATGTGCTCATCCCCTTTGATTTGTTGTCAGTGGAGGCTGCCAGCTGACACAGTGCCCGGTGAGAGGCTTAATGCCCAAGTTTTAATAATGTGGGGGACTACATGAATCTCCCCCTCTCATTGGTATTCAGGTGCAGGATGTCTTGTTAGAAGTCAGGGAGGGAGGCGGAATGAAGCCAGAGCCCCGGATTGTTCTGTACATTCACCCCCCCTCCATTTTTTTTTTTTTTTTTTTGGCAACAGCAGAGCTAGCTTCTTAAAAATAATTCATCCCATTTTTAAAAGAAGCGCCTGCACTAGCTAATGGAAGAGCTGCAGCACAGTTTGGAGTCTCCCCTGGCTTATCTCGCTCAGACAGTTGTGGGGAGTCGCTGGTGAGCATGGTGTCAGCGTGCGTGGTACGGTGCAGCGCCGCGCGGGCAGGCAGGCCTGGGGACACAGATCAAAGGGAGGCAGGGGTGAGAGCCGCTCTGCCTCTGATCCCGTGTACGCGTGTGCGTGCGTATGTGTGTGTGTGTGTGTGTGTAGGCCCGGCCCACTCACACAGCCCAAAGGCCCTCCTCACATACATACACATCCTTGTCATTCCAAAACACACAACAGTTTCACAAAACTGCAAAACAGGAAAGAAAAGTTTCTCATAAAACTTTGTGAACTTCCTTTATCGGAATATCCACCGTACCTATCGAGTTAGCAGCTTCTCTCTTGCTCCATCATGCCTCCTTACAGGGAGAGAGGATAGCTGTGAACATCCTCCCATGGCATGCACTTTTCATTCTGTCACTGATGTCTGGTTATTGTGGCTCCTGCTTGTTGTACACATGTCTTGGAGTGGTGCTACCAGCTCTTCTTGCAGTTGTTTATCTTTAGAGGTGGACAGATCAGAGATTTTGTGGCCAATTTCTAATCACCGATTGTGTCTGAACGTTTTTATCAGTTCTGATTTCAGCATTAATTCAAGCCTTAATAATCCTAACAATAAAATGCTCAGTGTAACACTAAACATATATTTTCAAAAAATGTACAAAGCTTTCTCTCCTTGCATCACTTAAAAATGCCACTACAACAAAAATCCACCAGATTCTGAGAGGGAGAGATCTGTAGAAATAAAAATCAGCTTAAGTGAATTATAGGTTAAATACTGGTCACTTTGTACCTTTGGAGTTTTGGTTGTGAGGTAACTTAGTGTTTTTGCATATAAATTTTTTAGGACGTGGAAATATACAAATATCACCACAATTTCACAGGACAATAAAAGAATAACAGGATACACATCTGAAACTGTCCTTTACATGCTGTATTAGCGCTTAGCATGATTAGCATTATTAGCATGTTAGCATCACGATATGTAAACTGTTTGTGTCCCCTGTAGAGTTAGTCAGTGAGATTTCCAAAAGATTGCCAACGTTTTCAAATCTAGAAAATTATTTCTAGCCACATAAAGTATTGGACTTCTTAAGATTATAAGCAGCCTGACACGTCTCTGTGCAAAAAAATATTTCCATTGTATTAGAATTTGAGTCTTCTTCCTGGTTTGAAGGTTGTTGTCATCAGTATGTCAGTAAAGTGGAGGAAAGGTGTGCTTACTGATTGTAATAAAAGACTTGATTTTCAGTTTCAACAAGTCTATGACTGATCTGGGCTGGTCAAGATGAAAATCGTCCGATTCCAAACACACACCAGTTTCTCTGTATGTTTCTAGTTTTTTTCCTCTTTTATCATGTGTTCCTATCATGCAGTAATTTATGTTTAGAATAGATGCTAAGGCAACAACAATTTCACAAGCGTCTTGACATTAATTACAATTGTTGGAAAACATGGCTTTCTAGCAAAATGAGTAAAGCCTGTTCAATTTCAGCTTTTTTTCTCTTTTTTAAATAAATCAAAGCTTCATAGTGTCAGTCACAGAGGGCACATAGTCTCTGACCTTTGTGTTCAGCTGAAAAATACAGGGATGCCCGTCCTTCATGCCCCTGCTTTCTCCTTTTTCCAACACCTGCTGAGCTGCTAAATGAAACAAGACCAACAACAAAACACACTTCTGGTTTCATACCTTTCGCCCAGCCAGGCACAGCTTTGCTCTCACGATCCTTTAATATACTACCACCACCCGACCCCCACCCACAACCCCCGCCCCGCCCTCAACCAGCCAAACATGTTGTATACCCCACAATGACAGTGGCCGGTATGGAGTGTGGATAGCTTTTCTCCCACCGCCTGTAATGGGCAAAAATGTGTGCTGTCGGGAAGGGTCATGGAATTGGGATGGACGCGGGCTCCTGTCGGGACTGCCGAACGCTGCAGGATTCCATTACAGATTTGGCACCTCGCGACCGCAGCCCATTTACTTCGAATCACAGAATTTTTGTCAATCTTTACAGCAACTGCAAGGCCATCAGTGCCAGACACTTGAAGGAATGGCCTGCACATACCAATGCACAAGCATATCTCCTGCGAACAGACTTACAATATCAGTTTCTCATTTTCATCTTTTTTTCCCCCCAATACACAAAGGGAGAAAAAAATAAATGGGTTTACAATAAAAATGTAGCTACTTCTGCGTTATGATTGACATTAAATAAAATGTAAGAGAGAAAAGGGCATACAGTCAACCTTTTTATTGGGTTTATTGTTTGGGGTTTCAGTGTTTTGCTTTGTGGAGAGAGGCGGTCTGCCCAGCACAGCAGGAAGCTGCACCAGTGAGCGAACTCTGATTTTGCTATCAGCGGGAGCATCCATCTCCATGCTGGGACACTGATAGGAATGCCACACAGCAATCTGGATGCATTCAAATCATTTCACCTCAGTGCAGCACAAACATCATGCAAGAAAATGTGGAAAAATCAACACTTTAACTTTGAGATATTTAAATAAACTTCCAGAGAAAAAAGAAACACAAATAAAGTGCGTGTCAGTTGGCGTCTCTATCAATCACTTCTGATTGAGTAATTGAAAACGGAAAATCCGCACTCTACAGCTGCCCAAATGCTCACGTCCTAATCCCCAGTGACAGGAAATGTTTAATATCCCAACACATTCTTCAACCGCTCTGACGGGAGGGAGAGGAAAGCGACAGTGCACCCCATGCCAGCATTAGAGAGACCCATTAATAATAATAATAATAAAAAAAAAGGGCTCCGTGTTCCTGGTGTTTTTCTGCAGGTTTGCAGTGAGAGCATTAGCAGTTAAAACCCCTGTGCCACGATTAACAATCAAACACGCTGTGAGCCTCCATGTTATCCTCCGTCGCTCCAGCAGGAGAGAAAATCTCTTTTTTGTCACAAAATCCTTAATTCTTTCTTCTCTGAAGAAAGAGGGTAATACCAAGAATGTTTCCAATCTGCTTTGAGAAATATTTGAAGGAAGGAGAAAAAAAAAAAACTCCCCAATAAAACATGTGTGAACGACGGGGTAATTGTGGACAAATGCAGCATTGAAATTCATTTTCAACTCTTTACACACCATTTCAATCTTATTTTCTGCCTGTTAACCACATCTTGTTGGTGAGGGTGGGCAAGACTGGCCAGTATTGATGGGTAATTGAGCATAATTCACTCCGTACACACGATTTGCATCAATACAAATCATTTTTCATTCTGTGCTACTTAAAGCTCAACCCTTACAAGAGGCAGTCGCATTTAAACGCTCATTAATGGAAGTGTCTAAAAGATGTTAAACCAAATGCTTTTCAGAAAACAACACACATAAATCTTTATTTTAAGGTCCAAGAAGTGGACAGAGTTAAATTTAGGTTCACTCTGCATATAAAGATGCCTGAAAATCATGCAGCACAAGACACAAGCGGAAAAAAAAAAAAAAAATCACACAAGGCACTGGAGTCTTCGAGCTGCAGACAATTACGTGAAGAAGATTATGGGTCCACATTTATAAGCTTTAGCTAATTATTTCATCTGCATGTGCTCTCTCTGCGCGGTGCAGGATTTAGATGTCCCAGGAAAGTAGAAAACCGCTGTTTGGAGCAGCTTGAGCACTTCTGGTTGCTATCAAGATGAATTTTAATTTGTTGATGTTAATCCAATTGTTTTACAAATGTAGCAATTTGGAGTAGCTAAAATAAATCCAGGGCTTTGGAAAGGCGAACATAAAAGCCCACACTGGCAGTTATTTTCGCTGAACATGCTGTTTCTGAATCTTAATTTCAGTGAAAAAAAAATGCAATTACATATCCTTAGCTGAGAGAGGAGGAGGAAAGCCGTGGAATAAAGAATGTTATCAACACCTATGAGAGAAGAAGATGTGGCATGAGGCCTTATAGGGCTGCTGGGTCTGACCTGTGGGGAGAGCCCGTTGCCGACAGGGTTCATGTGGTTGCTGGAGGCGGAGGGGCTCATGAATGTATCGGAGTAGCTGGAGAAGCTGTGTCGATTGGACGACAGGCCGTACGCAGAGCTGCTGTCGGCGCTCAGACCACCCTGGTGCATGGAAGACGGCGGCAGAGGCTGTGGTCTGTGCAATGTGCTGCTGCCCTCTGACATAAACAAAGAATATACACAACATTAATGTTCTGCACCACAACAACAGGAATCTTTACGACAAAATTGAAGTGTAGCGTGGATTTTATTCACCCTCCTATACTCTGATACCTCTAATTAAATTTCAATATTTTAATAAAAAGCAGCTTGAATTTGATATTGACATAAGAACAACTGTTCTGATGGCCTCAGGAGCTGTTGGGGAACCTTAGTGAACACAGCTGAGGACCAACACAACAGACAAGTCAGGGAGGGAGACAGTTATTGAGAAGTTAAGTTAGGTCATATATAATTATCTACCAAGAAACTGGTGTCCACTAAGAACTAGTGTCTAGTGTTTTGGGTAAGAAGAGCATTTATCAAAGAGGCAACCTGCTGACAGGATAACAAATGATCTTGGTTTCCAAAAACTGGCATTCATGGACCAGTAGTAAAAATAAAGTCATTGTTGAAACAAAGCGCTTACAGGTGATGCTTAAAGTGTGCCACAAGTCATGCAGGATACACGGCAAACGTCTAGAAGAAGGTTATCTGGTCAGGTGGAACCAAAACAAAAACTATCTCCACCCTGAAACGTGATGGAGGGAATGTTTTGAGGAGGGTAACATGGTGAATGTAGCTCAACACAGGACAACTCTGGAAGTAAACCTTTTTGATGCTGCCTATGCAGGACGCTGACAAGAATGATGAGCTGCAATGGGAAAGTTTATATGAAATGCTAGGAAGTCCTAGTCAAAGTCCAGACATAAATACAATTGAGAAACTGTGGCAAGACTTGAAAAGTGCTGCTTACAGACGCTCTATCCAGTCTGACTGACTTGAGCTGCTGTTATTTATAAGCAACACAAAACCTCCAGCTTTAATTGTAGCTAAAGATGATTCTAGGAAGAGAAGCCACAAAGGCTAAATAAAAATACATTTCATTTTTCTGTTTGCAAAATATTTAAAAAATGACATATCAGTTTCCTTCCTCTTCACAGTTATCTGTTACTTTGGTGGTTTGGTAGCGGCGGTCAGCAGGTTTGGTGTTGCTGATCGTCATTTTTTCCAGGGCAGCTATAATGTAACTTCCCACCATCAGCGTGCAAAAGTGTGCATGAATCACTGAATGTAGTGTGAAGCGCTTTCTAGTCCACTAAAGTGCTATACAAATACAGGTCATTTCCATTTAATTTTTGTTGGTAAATCACATAAAATCCTAATAAAATACACTAAATCCTGTGAAAGCTTCTGCCAGGCGTTTCCCGACTCATCTTTAGAAAGTAAATTTCTTAGTAAAAAGTGTAAAGCTTCCCTGTGACAAGTCTTACAAGTAATGTAAGACTTGTCTCTTTCTCACTGTGACAAAGATGTGATTAGAAAGATAACAAGCTGCTGCATGCTTCTTATATGCAGCACATGATTCATGCAACTTTATTAACATGTACATGAAAAATGGATGGCATACCACAAATAAATAGGACTAATGCAATATTTAGCAAAATTGAGTTAAAACCACCGGACAGAGCATTCTGTATGTCTTGGATGTTGGGCTGTGTCAGATTTACCCTGTGATAGCGTGGTGCTGGGGTAGCTGGTCTCTGGCAGCTGGTAGGTGGGTAAAGTTGGCATCCCCGTGGGCGGGAATCCGCCAGGAAGCAGGTGGTTGAAGGCCGCTAGCTGATTTGCGCCGGCCTGCTTGCGCCACCGAGCCCGTCTGTTGCTAAACCACACCTGCAAGTTGGATAAAAACACATCATTTCAAAAAGAAGCTTCAGTTTCTCTTTAGCTGGAGTCCTTTTTTGTTAATAGTGTGTGCTAGCTTGACGTCTAAGAGGGAGTTCTGCCACCTGTGATTAATCTGGTGAGAACAGTAGCACTGCTGCTGTTAGCTGACAGTCTGCAGCCCTTCTTGGGAGCTCAGTGGCCTCTATGTGTTGTTCTTAAGTGGTTGTGATCTGTGTAAACAGGCAGCTCTAAGCTTCCTTCAGAGGGAAGAAGTCACTGAAAGGTCAGAGGCAGGCCATTAGTCTGCATCACACCCCTCTAGTAAGCTTGAAAAGCTAAAAGACATTTTGGTAAGTGATGACGTATTTTTTGTTGTTTATTTAGTTGCAAGGTATATTTTAGGAGTAAAAAAACTAAAGAAATTCAAGTAGAACCATAACAAAATGAGCAGCATTTCCATGTCACTTCTCTGAATGACAGGGGAAGAAACTAGGGAGTCTTTAGAACTGCAAAGATTTACACATTTTAAAAAGGCTTCTGCTTCAACAAAACATAAATATAATCAGGCTCCTTTTGAAAAGAGCCAGCAACCTGTTCCATTTAGCCGAGACAAGGCCCGGGCTTCGCTGTGTGCTTGGGGTTGAAGGACATTGATCTATGCCTCGCACAGGCAATTCATCAGAGTTTAATACACTGTCAGCGCAGTTCATCTACTGTTGTGTTTCAAACGGCCAGCGCTATTGTGAGAGCACATGAAAGAGGGGGACAAAAGGCCCTCCGTACGCCAGCGAGAACAGTGGACACAAAGAGGGGGCGTCCCTTTTAAACAGGTCTTAAAGAGGGACACTTTCAAGGCGACTTACACAGAGACGTACTCTGCATTTTGAGGACCCGCCTCTTTTTTGTGTGCACAAACATACATATAAACTCGTATGGGCCTACAAGGGATCTCAGCCTTGCAGAGATCTTAATTCGAATGTGGTTCTTTTTCTACGCAGTTGTTTCTTCCACAAAGACTTTTTTGCTTTTAACTCAGTTTGCAAGGGAGGAAATAAGATACAACAGGCAGCGACTGTGTCAGCTTTTCAGAAAAGGACAAATCTTGGGGTGTACAAGTGGAAAACCAACAGGAAAGCTTTATCTAAAGCACGACTGCTTCTAAAGGCCGAGTCTGAATCTCTTCAGTCGGCTATTACAAAACAAACGCGAGGTGTAGCTCGGGGAAATTTCTCCTATTGGGATGTAGTGGAGCGTGCGCTGAGGTTTGAACTGAGCACCGACTGGGCCAGACAAACAGCTGCCTGGCTCAAGGGAAGGAGGGGGCGCACGTTGGGGGTAGGGGTAGTGGGAGGTGCACCCCCTTCTCTCCACCTACTCCCGATCACCCCACCCGGCAGTGCCACTTCACCTTCGACCTCATCCACTCACAACACTCCTTCTTTCATGCTCACTTTAACTTCCGTCCTCCTTTTGTCATCCAAGCTCAGGAAGCCGGTGCTTCATCATGGCGGACACGAAAACACCTGAATGTTAAAGTTACTTTTCTCTTTCACTATGTTCCTTAACTCAGTGTTTCCATTTTCAGTTTCGGCTTCACCTTGAAAGATTTATTCAGCCATATGTTGTGTTTGTTTTGATACTAAATTGTACTTTTACTTCCTTCTTCTGTATCTAAATTTGGTTTGGATCTCTTTTTTCACTAAACAATATATTTGTTTAGTGAAAACAAATATATGCACACATTTCACTCTCTGACCAAGACTAGAAGAATGTGCCTACTCTATGACTTTAAATTAACCCTCTCCAGGCAGATGTTGCAGATTTGCAATTTCTCCAAATATCAGATTTTTCCTGCAACTAAAACTTAATTTGAGCCTGAGAGGGTTAATAGATAATTTTTAATCCACAGAAGATTTTGGGAACATCAAGACATACATTGTTTATAAAGTTATCTGATGAAGGAGATGTTCATTTAGATGCATGTCAATAGATGTCAAAGCAGTGATTGGAGAGCCTTATATTACAGCTTAGAGCTCAGTAAGCTTTTGAAATGATCTATAACAAATTCATGATCAGGCACAACATGTAGAGTGTTACATTTTGAATGCAAACTCATATCCTCTCTTAGACCTTGAACTAGATGCCTGTGTCCATACTGAAATATATAATATCTAGTGTCTGGACTTGTTTCTTCTTTGAAGCTTAACCGATATGATTTGTTTTAAGTAGAAACTAACTGATGAATTTTCAAACTTTTCCTCTGAGTGTGATCTAGCTTCGGCTAGTGAGCTGTTTAAAGCTGAATAAGAGGAAAGACACTGATCAGAATCAAAAGGTAGAAACACGAGTCAGCTTATCTCACAAGATTACATCATGTACTTGTTACATCTCAGTTCTGAGTCAAAGTAAGAAACCCAGACAGAAGTTACAAAACAGTCTTAGAGGGAGTCTTCCTTGCTATTGTTTTGTTAGGGTTGGTGGTGGTCAAGCTAATGGACAACAGGTAAACTCCTCTGGAGTTAAAACCTCCTTTTTTCTTTGTCAAATTTCTCCCTTGGACTTGTTAAAGAACTCCAGCTATGCAGAGAATCGTTATGTTTAACTGTTAAAGAGGAAAAGTGATATTTTTTTATTTTTTTTAGACTTTATGAGCAGATATTACTCTGAATACTCATTCTTGAATGATTCATTTGACTTTCTCTTTAAGTAGTCAGATTGAACTTTTTTGGGTGTTTTATGTTTAGTTGATACTGTAACTTAGAAACTATTTTTTTTCCCATAAAATGTCTAAATCTCATTTATGTCCGAATGAAATTCGGCAATAAGATGGTTCCCTAATGAAGAAAAATATTCACACCTTAACATTTGTTTTTAACATTTCTTCAGGATGCTAATAATTTTATACATACTTGTAGCTCAATAAAAACATTATCCATTATTGCAAATGGTTTGTTTTAGGATGCAAAAGTGAAGTAGGAAGAGATAAAATTGCAACATTACTTTGAAAAAAGACCTAGTCTAACACCTCTGTTGAGTAAGGATGCACAGACAGGACATGCAGTGCATCCAGTCTAATATAAGGAGGCAAAGAGGGAACCATAAGGCACAAAGTGGCTTTCTCCAACAGTCATCAGACTCTTAGCACAGACAGGGATAAACAAGCACTTGAGTGGAGCTGCACATGTGCCCATACCCTATCACCAGCATGCATAAATTACCAGCCCAGTCTTCTTGTACATGCACACATCGACTCTAGCACAGACTACGACACACAGCCTGAAGCTGAGGATTTGAGGCTGTGTGCTCTGGAACCTGATCACAAAGTCACCTTGGAACAGAAATTCTCCTCGATTCTCCCCAATCCGGTTTAATTCTCTGCAGAAACATAGACAGCTGCAGAGCTTCTTCATTGTTACCCTCGTTTACCTAGGAGTGTGTGGCCTGAATTCATGAGGAATACACTTCTGTCTCATTTTCTCTGACTAAAAGGTCTCCCAGTGTATAGGACACGTGGACAGGTCTGTATTGTTGGATGATGGTGGAGAACGTTATTTAGACCCATTTAGGTTAAAGGGACATCATCAAGAGTAAAGTTTAACCCGGGAAGGAAGAACAAAGAATAAAGCAGAACAATTGAGCTGCAGCTGTGCATCAGGAAAAGCGTGTGCAAAAGTGTTTCTCCTCCAGAGATATTATGGCTGTCTTGGTTTCTTCCCTGATTAATGCTCTTTGCTTACCAGGCTTGTCAGTTTAGTTCAGGGGCAAACAATGTTTCAAACCCAGAGAGCCAAGTTTTCCTCTGAGTAACATCTACAGTCACAACATGACCCATCAAAAACAGAGAACTTATTGATTTCATGAATGCCATCCATCCATCCATCCATCCATCCATCCAGCCAGCCAGCCAGCCAGCCAGCCAGCCAGCCAGCCACCCATCCACCCAGCCAGCCAGCCAGCCAGCCAGCGTTTCGGGCGAGAGGCGGGGTTCACCCTGGACAGGTTGCCAGTCTGTCACAGGGCAACACAGAGATAAACAGGACAAACAACCATGCACACACACACCTAAACACACCAACAGTCTAAACCAACATGACTGTTGGTTTAGAGAGACCAACAGTCATGTTTTTGGACTGTGGAAGGACCCTGGGCTGGGAATCAAACCCAGGACCTTCTTGCTGCAAGGCAACAGTTCTACCATGCCCCACTGTGCAGCCCCAACTCAATTAAAAAAATGAAATGTCACCAATGTTGTCAGTCTGCTTTGAAAAAAAATATAGAAAAACAAAGAAAAACTATTAACAGATTTGTTAAAAAGCACCTCTTTTTCGAAACAGTGCAACAAGCAGTATTTTGTCTTTCTCATTTTTTATAGGTTAAAAGCCACTGTGGATGGCCAAAGAGCCACAACATGTGGCTCACAGGCTGAGTGTTGGAGATCTCTGGTTTAGTTGGACTCCTTCCAGTTTCACAGTTTAGTTTCACTTCACAAATATGAACTTGTTTGTGTCTGTCTGTCACATAAAATTCTTGGAGTTTTGTGGTTTTAACCTGAAGTTCAAGAGATATGAATAATTTTGCAAGGCAGGGTGTATGCAAACTTTAAGCCTACAATCTGATAGAATGCAAAATATTAAATGCAGTGATGCAATCTGAGTCGGTGGTTTATGGTACACTCCACATTGCTTCATCTCTGTTAATCTTCCTTTCAGTGTTAGTCAAAAGAACTGATTTTGAGCGATTAAATTCCTTTTTATCCTGGCTGATCAATGATAGTGGGCACTCATGCCAACATTGTAAAGCCATGACGGTGCACCACAGAGACCACAAAATAAAAAATCCACTATGTGTTGCTTCTCTTAAACAGGATGATTTACATTTGAGAATTGCCTGTTTACTCAATCCTCCATGAATTCTTTTCCCAAAGACAAGTCTTGAATGTGTGACGCCTTTCAAGAGCCAATTTGCAACATTCGGTAGATGAATACCAGGAGCCTGACAGATAATGACAAAACAAAATGTGCTGCTGACTTCATACCCATAAAAACGCAGAAGAGGTGATGCAACTGGCTTCAACAACACACCAAATCCTCTTCTGCCTCATACCACGCAATACCCCCCCTTACCCATGCCTCACACGTCCTCCTCCTCCTCCTCCTCTTTCCCTTTCCTCTTTCTTCCCCTCTGATTCCCTCCCTGCTTGCCTTCCAGACTGGCACTATGCTAATTAAAGTAGCTAGGAGTGTGAATTTGTGAGGAGAGTGGGATTAGCTTGATAAGTATCAGGAGTACAGAAGCACTGTACCAAAGTCATTTAAATTCTAATAATAAGAAAGTGTTAGAACATTCACTCTGATGCATTGCAACAATTTCCTCCCGACAATCTACACAAATCCTATTTATTCCTTTATGAGAAGTAAACCCGCACTGGCGGGAATACAGTTGCCTGTTGGGTTTGGTTGCTACCACTCAGCGCTATTGGGATTTTTTTCCTTCACAGTACTGAAACTTGACTGATAGCACAACTATGAGGAAATATAAACACGGAATACCTTACATTTCCACTAACCTGCTTAAAACCACCTGCATGAGGCTAAACTCAGCTTTAAATGTATTTTACACCCAGCTAAAGATGCTAGCACACAGCCACTTATAGGCCTTTTCTGTGTGCTCTCATTCAGAGCAGTGCCAGCCCCAGATAAAGAAAGAAACTTTTTACCAAATTGATTTGCATGCTTCATAAAAAGCACTGCTTATGCCTTATTAGATTCCACTAACTATAATAGCTACACGGAGGATGTTTATTGGTAATGAAAGAGGACCTATGTGACAGATTTGGTAAAGCGAGCCGGCAGCGGCATGCTGAGATGATGAGCTCCGGTCGAGACGCAGGCGTCTGTCTCTTAAAAACTTCAGCCTAAATAGGAGGGAAATGCAATTTGCTTCATGTGTAAGAGCTGATTTACAGCGACCTGCTGTCCATTGCCTGCACATCTCTCCCCCTGCGCGACGCTTCCCCACCTGATCCACCACTCGGCAGCACTCTTGTGAAATGGCTTTGTTGCCTGCTCTTATTAAAACTGAGGGGTTATCAGATGGAAAGTAGCAGAGCACACTGCATCCGCGGTGGATACAGAGAAGGTAGACTTGGCAGCGTCCCCTCCTACAGAGACAGTCTGGAACTAATTGCTGAGAGATATGGATCACATCCCACAATTTGTCAGCCGGGGTGATAAAACCATTGCACGGTTTGTGGTGGTAAAGGAGCACCAGGAAGTTCTCTGAAAGGCGACAGCGGGGCTGATCAAGATAGATGCTGAGAGGGTCTTAAAATGGCAGACGAGGGCAGATGCCAGGCAGTTAGCTCTGTTTATGAGTTTACATTGTGAGTCAGCACTAAGCCAAACACTCATCACTCATATGATGATCCAGCTTTTAATTTTAAAGCACTGCTTTGACTGGCGGCTTTGTTTACAGAGGTGTTAGCCTCACAGTTTACCTCTGCACCCAACCCAAAAGCTGCTTTCCACATTATCGCCATCTTAAAAGACAAACAGATAACAGCAAACCATGACAGCTCACACAAATCTGAGGATAAAATATGAGCGTGTGGGACCCCGGCACGGACCTCCGCCCGTAATTTCTCTCTCAGCCTCAAACTGCAGCGAGTTTCTGGATGACATCTGGAAGATGCGTCATTGCAGCTGTGCTGGAGGAGCTTTGCACTTTGGCCAAAGGGTCTCGTCTCCTGGCCTATGACAGGCCATTCGGGAACCAATGTAGCAGCCCAGCTGGTGGACATCTTCTCATGTACACTCACGTTTCAGTAACAATCTTTCACACTATCAACTGTCCAAAGTGGTAAAAGGAGATGAATTTGCATGTGTGTAATTCAGAATCAGTTTTTAACAGCGGTGATGCTTCTAGAGCAAAAGCTAGAAAAAAACTATTAGGCTTTTCACAAAGTGATTTGACAATGTGTTCTTTGAAGCATGCAGACTGCGGCACCACTGTTGGCATTATTTATTTTAGCCATCAGTACCCTTTTCTCCATAACCTTCTCAGAAAATTAAGTTTGAGTTGACCTTTTGAGACTTTCAAAGCCTCAAAGAATTAGATTATGAGGAAAACAGCATTAACAAATTACAGCCGCGGCTCAAATTCCTCAGGTTTTCACATGACATCATTTAAGTCGATTATCCAAATGCAAAGAGACAGAAGTAACTCCGGTGGCATTCTTCTCCCGTACTTCTCACATTCTGCTCCATGATTATTTGCGGTTCCATAAACACTCAGGCGTTAATGGAAGAAAGAAATCTTTTAAATGATGTGTCACAGTCCTCAATGATGACTGAAGAACAGAACCAGCCCAAGGATATAAATAGTTCTAAATAACATTTGATTTGTGGACCTTATATGTGCAATAATGGTACCAGTATAAAAAAATAATAATAATTATTTAAAAAAACAATTAAAAAAAGAAAGTTTTTATGAACAACACTGTGTTTGTCAGGAAACAAGCATTGCACACTCTAATCATACCTCGTCACAGTAAAACATGGTGTTGGCTGCATCATGTCAGGGTGACAGACAAGCAGTTTATACTACACTTTACATTTTTATTAGTAAAAATGTTAAAACCACCCAAAAATGTTCTAGTTTATCTTGTTTGGGACCCTAAGCACATTTTTGAGGCCATCCATCCAACAACAAACCCCACAACTGATAATCCTGTTTACCAACGATTATTCATTATACACATATAATGTTACAGTTTTAACTAGAGGGAAAGTTAGTCACACAACAGCCAGATGCGCGTTGCTTGACTCACGTTCATTTCTTATGATGTTCTTTGTTTCTGTGGCTTTTATAAGATTGAATGATCCTGGATCTCCTTCTTGTTCTTTTTAAAAACCTGAATCCAGATCAACCAAAATCAAAGCCAGCCATTTTCTTCTGATGTTGACCAAGTTTTATACCATTTCTCCTTTACCTAGGAAGGTCTTTACATTCTGAATAAATTTAATCACATTTATTTTGAATGTAGAGCTTCAACTTTTGTTTTCTCCATTGATTTGTCACTTGTACATATAATATTTACATTAGATAACTTGTCTTTTGAGGGTCCTAAGCTTTTGCTTAGTTTTCTTGTGCCGGCTCTACTGAAGAATAATAATTGAGTACATTTGTTAAATATATGATAATAAATAAAACAAGAAACAAATTGATAAAGTCTGCTTCTACTGTAGAAGAAGATTGCTTTAATCCCTGAAGATGAAATACAAAATTGAAATAAACTTTTTAAGACAATGTAAGGTAATATTTACATTAAAATCTCAGCTGAAGCTCTTAGTTCTCCACCACTTGACATACTGCACTCCTTCTTTACTCAGACATACTGGATACCCCTGCATGTTGGGGGGTTTTGAAGATGGACAGTGACATGTGTGGAATCAGTTACCAACTCTGCGTGTTTGCGGTGTGATGAACAGTTAGCGTGCGGTGAGGAGTTTGGGCTGTTTCAGAGTGAGTGTGAACCACTGGGGTAAGAGGAGAGGGGTGCCCCAGACTTTTCTTTTTTTTTTTTTTTCTCCAGCAGTTGATTGATTAATGTTGTTGTCGGGGCATGGGGTCCCCAGAGAGGATGAAGAACTCTGTGTGATATGTGGAGGATTTTACAAGCAGCGGCGAGCTTGAAAGTGGTGGGATGAGATCCTGGCCAAAGGCCGAAATGAGAAATCCATCAGGAATGCATTCCCTTTCGCTCCTCTCCTAGTTTCTGCTCCCTTCCCATCTTTAGAACAACAGCTGTTGCTGTAACTCTACTGTACGCATCTTCCTTCAATCTTGCACTAAATTGTGGGGAGTTCAGGCTGTCAGAGTGGCCTCCTTAGTCTAGGGTGTGAAATAAGGAAGCATTTCTGTCAAACTGCTTCAACATTAAGGATAATAGCATGATAAGAAGGAAAACGTGTTCATGATGGATGACTGTATCACACTGCAGAAGTATTCATACCCCTTAAGATTTTCACAATCTGTCAGGTTAGAATCATAAATTTTGATACATTTTATTTAGATTTTATGTGATAGACTGACACAAAGTAGAGTATATTTGTAAACTGGAACTGGAAGAAGGGTAATGTCTGAAACATTTGGGAAGCATTTGTACTCAGCCTTCTTTACTTTGACACCCATAGATAAAAATCCAGAGTAGCAAATTACCTGAAGAATCAGTGTGTCTTTTAAACCCAATGACTACAGCTGTACTATAAAACCCTCAGAGCTTTTTTTTAGAGAACAGATGAGTGAATAAAAATAATCATAAGACTGAGGAATACAGTAGATAGGCCAGGGATAAATATGTGGAAAGATTTAATGTACGGTTAAGTTGTAAGTCCCAAGCTTTAAAGATCTTATAGAGCACGGTGCAATCCATGATGTTAAAATAGAAAGAGTGTAGGACATCTCCAAGTGTCCCAAAACTGAGGCATGGAGAGCAATAATCAAAGAATCAGCCAATAGGCCCCATGTAACTGTGAAGAAGCTGCAGAGCTCCAAGAGCTCCGGTTGGAGACTGACAGGAAATCTAACATTCATGAAGAAGCAGGAAGAAGAAAGCTACTGATGAGTAAAATCTGCAAGAAGTCCCACATGCAGTTTGCCAAAAGCAATGCAGGAGACATAGTGTTCATTTAAAATACTGTAACACCGCACCACTTTACTGAGCAAACTATTGCGATGGTGAAACACGGTGGTGGCAGCATCACCCTGAGGGATTATTTTCCCCTGCAGAAGGAGCAGCTGGTCACAACCTAAATATCAGAACTTTGTTTGTAAAAAAACTGAATCCATTCCACCTCACAATGTGCTACTTTGTTGGTTGCTTACATTAAATCCCAGTTAATGACCTTGGAATTTGTGGCTCTAATTTGAACTAAGTATGTAAAAATGTAAGGGGTAAGAATAATATGTTAAAGCAATGTGCAGACTCAAATTATAGAGAAAGGCAAGGCTTTTTCCTTGGTGACATTCAGTGTTTCTGCAACATGTAGCCCTATAAAGGTGTTGAAAGTTATTGCACCCTACTCACAAAGACATAGTCTTAAAAGAATAAAAATAAAAATACAAGAATGGCTAATCTTTGCTTCATCTTTGCTTCAGCTAAGGTTAAATTGCTTACAACTCTGTTGGACCTACCTGTACTCTGGCTTCTGTGAGTTTTGTCCTCTGAGCCAGCTCTTCTCGGGTGTAGATGTCAGGGTAATGAGTTCTCTCAAAAGCTTTCTCCAGCTCCTCCAGCTGCTCCGCTGTGAAGGTGGTGCGGCTGCGCCTCTGCTTCCTCTTCAGGGGCAAATCTGGCTCCGAATCAATATCCGATCCGTCGTCTGTGCGGTTACCTGAGGTGAAGAGAAATGTAATGAGAATCTAGGACTTTGGGAGAATTAGCTGTTTGTGGAAAAGTAACGGCGTTATCTGCATTCTAAAAGGGCCTCTTTTGTCATTCGTGATGCAGGGTTTGCATCGGAGAGGATTCAAATGACAGCTACTTTTCTCTCCGTACACAACTGGGAGAATATTATCTTAATCTGTGGATATTTATTTAATATAGAAGAGGCCCTGATATGCAATCCTGCCTGTGAGAGAGGCCCCAGAGGCTGTGGAGGCAGGGAGCTAAGGGGGAGTGGGCTGCCAGTGGGTAGAGGGGTTAATCTGCAGAGGCCACCTTGCTGCTCCTCACCCTGTTTTTTTCTGTCATTGGCCTAGGGCATACTGCTCATACACAGCTCAGCCAAAGTGCATAAAATAGAGCACAATATCTCACCAAAACCATTCAGTCCCATGTGTTTCCACCTGCTGTCACCGAATGAATTAAAGCATATTTTACATTACTTTTTCGGCATTCAACTAAGCTGAATTTTTGCTCGAGGAACACAGATACAGCACAAAGCTGTACAATCCGGGCCGACAGGGAAATTTTTGACAGTAAATACGCATTACCATTATAACTGAATTTAGAAAATTGCATCATTTTCACCTCCTCTGCATGTCTATTCAAACTACATGGCCCTTTTCATTTCATGTCATAAAATTCTTATTTTCATAATTTCCTCATTGAGACATTGACAAGGCAGAGTGATGTGCCAGTGTTGCTCCAGGCCTAGTTGGATTGCATCATGCTCAGTCCAGAAAGTGTGGGAGAAGGGAAAATAAAGGGAGATGCTGAAGAAGAGGGCGCGTGAAGAGATTTCGGGTTCTGACAGAGGCCCTTTGCCATCCGGCTCCGGTGGAAATGCGCACCTGACTCTGGCTCTTTGTTTCAGCTCACTCCAGTCAAATCTTTCAGTGGACAAAAGAACACTCAAACCTTGCCTCCAAATAACAACTGTGAGAACAAAAGAGCAACAGAGCTGGCGGAGACTCAAGGCCAGCTCCAGAGTTTAATTAAACAAGGAATTATGGGATTATATGGAGACTATCATTACAGGCCACTCCACCAGTCTTCTGCGAACATTTTTGTCCCCCTGAGCTCGTGCTCGACGATTCCGTGCGGATTACATGTGGCCGCAGGACATGAGGCCGCATTCATTAAATCAATTCTTCAGTCTTATCCTTTTTAATAAAGATTGATTCTTGAAGCACAAGCTCGCTCTGGCTGTAGAACACCCTTGAACATACAAAGTTGAATATGTACATACAGCACATATCCCTTTGTTGGTTTTCATGAGGATGCGAGTATCCATTTGCTCTGTAACTCGCCATGACGACACTTGAGAGCAGCGCAGCGGTCTGCGGATCACTTTGCAAAGTCACCTCCACGTCCCCGCGGGGGAGACGCCGGGGTCAGAGTCGACACATGCTCAGTGGGCTTCTGAGCAAGACACCACCGTCCTCTCCTCCTCAAATTATCACTTTTCTTTGCCTTTTTCTTTGTTGGAGATGTTCTTACAAACTTTAGCTAGCTAGCTAGTAAACCCATCTCGCAGTTTATCACTGTACAGTTTAAAACACGTTTTACATTTGAAAATTAGACTCAATCTTTTTTTTTTAACAGTCTGACATTGAATCAGGGTAAATATTTCAATTTCTATTTGCTAAATACAAAAAGTAATGAGATAAAAATTTATTCAGAGATTTTTTTGTTATTAAAGTATTGTGCCTTTAAACATTTTGGCAAAGTTCAGCTAATGTTGAGATGAAGGATTTTTAAGATTCTTTCCCACTGAAACCAGTCCCACCAATATGGACTGAAAGGCCACTCAGATAAGAAGAAGCCATTACTCCAAAAGAGAGATTACAATTTAGACAACTACCTTAATTTTGGAGGAAAAATGGGAAAGCTTGAGAACACAACCCCAGCTGTTCAGCACATGAATGGCAGTATTATGCTGTGAGAGATTGTGTGCACTTCACTAAACAAATCCTGAGAAAAAAAGAAAATTATGCAGAAAATATTGAAATTACGTGAAAAAAGCAAGGAAGTTAAAACTGGAGTGCAACTGAGTCCAACAAACGGACAATGAGTCTGAGAACAGAGCAAAATTAGTTACAAAGTGAATTAAGTACAAGAAAGTCGGTGTATGAGAGTGGCCATCATAAAGCCTTGACGTTAATAAATCTAGCTCCTTTTTATAGCTAAAAATAAGCTATAAGGAGCTCCTTCTTTGCTCCTTATAGCTAAAAAGGATTTTGTGAATGAGGTAGCCTAGAAACCTGGTTCAGCTACACCAGTACTACCAGGAGGAATGTTCCACATACAGTATTGTGAGAATCCACAAAATGTATTTCCAAAGTCATACAGTTTAAGAGACAGTTCTACTAAATATTGTAGTCATTCCTGCAAATGTCGGAACATTAAAAAAGTAAAGAAAAAAGATTTTCCAAAGAAATTCTCCCATTATTCTGGCATTTCTCAAATAGAAATAATTTTGCCAATCCCAAATGGTCTAAAAAAAATAAGGGCTACCTTGCTCTTTAATACAGTGTATGTAAATATGTGGTTTCAACAGTATCCTGATAGACCTCAGCAGCGCATGGCTTGTACTGCTGTTCGTCATTAAGCCTGCAGAGCCAACACATCTGCTGTTGTACATGAACAAGAAGCACAAGGTCAACAGTGCTGCCTGTAATGAGTGAAGGAAAATGGAACACGGCACATGTTGTTGGAGGCCAAATGGGACCTGGACATGATGTAAAACTCATCTGTATGCCGTCTAAATTGCAGACCGAAAATCTTCCGAAACACATGGCTGCTCTCTCCGCTGATCTAAGAAACGACCTGAGACACACGGACCGGCAAGAAAAGAGAGAGGAAATCACCGCCTTTCAGGCTGCTTTATGCAAAATAAGAGCTAAATAAATAGACAAAATGGGGCCTGCAGGACTGATCAGGTCAATTCTTTAACAGTGCAAAAAGGTAAACTCTGATTAGACCTTTGCATAATACAACCGCTGTAATTTCCATTCAAAGGTTCATGAGATATTGGTAAACCACTCATGCCTTGTCTCATTACTTATTGTCCAATTAGAATCTCATTATGCTGCATCCAGTGGGCATGATTAGTGCCGTGTACTCTGCTCCAGGGGCCCTCCAAGGTTTTACCTCAATATTGATTTAAAATTGTGGCCATCATGAATAGGAATTAATCAGGTTTACACTCTGCTTTGTCAAGGTAAAAGCCTGATTAGGCTACAGAAAGAACTCCGGGGGCAGTGAAAGCTCCAAGCCCACATTCCCACATTACAATACATTTCATGGATTTTCCAAAAAACATGACTGTAACACGGAAGTTTGAACTGACCATATATATATATATATATATATATATATATATAAATTTATACATATCTTCTTCCAAGCTTCACTGAGCATCTTCACAAGTTTTTTCTGTTGTTTTGGGGTTATTATACATGTTTTGCACCAATGAACATTAATCTCTGGAACACAAGATGGTAGAACCTTCAGGCATTTGTATAAATAAACTGGTGTGTGAATCAGTCCAAAATATCAATTATATCAATACCAAGTGACTGTGAGTACTGCATAATTACCAGAATGATTAGATCGATACTTTAGTTTCAGATTTCTTCTTGAAATTTTATTAAATTGTTTAGTATTGCAGTTTCTCAATTCTACCCTTAAAACATTATGCTTTGATTTTAATTATTTTTTCTACTCTGTTTCTTTAAAAAAAAAAAACACACAAATTTGTCATCGTATTATATAAATATGTTATTAAAATATTTTTAGACACCCATAAAACTTGATTTTAACAAAATAATTCAAAGGAAGAACCACAAAAATGCCTAAAGGTCAAAAATTCAAAGCTATATCCAAATTAAATAATAAGTTTGATATAATACTGGTGTTAGTACCAGTGATGCTTTACTTAGTATCAAGCTGATAGCAAAATATATAGGTATTGCACACCTCTATAAACTGTAAAGCAGAATAGTGAAGTTACACGACTCAAACTTAATTTCCCCATATAACTTGACTAATTTCTGTTTCTTTTATCTCGATTTATTTCTCTTTTTTTGATAGTAATTCTTAAGAATTCAAGAAAAGAAAGAAAATATTTCTCTTGTAATTATTACAAAAGTTGCTTACATTCAATGGGCAGGCAAAGAAGTAATTATACGATTGTTTGACTGACAGGCAGCTTTCTTTTTTACAACCTGCAGTAGAAGGCAGGGTGACACACTGACCACAGCAAAAAGTAGCACATATCACAATCATTGATCTATGCAAGATACTCGGTATACGTACAAATCAACGCTTGACAAACATTGTGTCATGCAATATTGCCAAGAAAAATGTTTCATGTTGAAACAGCAACAATAACAACAACAAAGAAAGCAGAAAAGAACAGACAGCACTTCGTTTAGCTTCTGGAGATGTTTCACAGCCTCTTACAGTTGGTTTGAAATATCTTCCAGATGGGATAAGCTTTTCTTTCTCTCCTTCATTTCCTTTGTGCATTAAAATTTAGGAAAACAACTCGCCTGGTCAGAGTCACAACTTAGTAAACACAGTAAGCATAGATTATTCTGTTGGGTGTTTTATAAGAGTATTGCAATATTAATAAAAATCAATGAGAATAAAGGTATTTTTACATAAACTGCTTGAACACAAGGAGAAAAAAATCAAAATTTTCATGTACCAACAGGAATATGTAGTGAACCGTGTTTAATTAGTGTGAAAGTACTGAATACTCCAAATGAACTCTGTCGACGTGAAGATGCACATTAGATCGCTTCACCCTGCTGTGACTGTGCTTTAATGATGCTTTAATTCTGAACAGACCTTTCAGATAAAACACAGCTCTTCCTCTTGAAAGACTTGAACTGCTAGTTAATAGTTTGAAGGTTGCAGTGAGGTTTAAAGGCTTTTCCTGCCCCTCTTGCTCCTCTCCTGACCTTTCAGACAGACCCCAGACAGATGGGATCCTCATCACACTTTCTTCTTCAAAACCAGTCATCATCTGAAGCCCCTTTCTCCACCACCACCTCCCTCCAAACCCTCAGACTCCTCTACCTCACCTTTATCCTCCAGGTTTGTGAGCTAACGCTAATTAAATACACACCTGTCTATTTAACGTGGCAATCAACCAAGCGATCTGTTAAGTTACAGGTTTATGATGGGTAACAACAGCAATAAACATAATGTTCCCCAGACTGGTGACACACAGTCAAATTTGCGAGCACCTGGTTTGGAAATGGCCTAAAAAAAAAAAAAAAATCTCCCTCTCTCTACATATATACTGATAGTTATGTAAAAAAAAAAAATAAATAAAGCAAGTATTCGTTATTTAGAGGAATAAAGACTTTTGCTTGCAATCACAGAAAGCCCATCTGAGATTTTTGTTTTCACAAAATCACAGACGGCCTAGAAATGCCTTGACTGAAGCCATTTCCTTAATTTATATTTCACTTTCTGAACTCTCCGTTTCACCGGAGTATAAATATGAAAACTCAAAGCTTAATTTCTGAGTTATCTTGATAAAATTCACAATGCAGAGGATGATATACATGTCAAGATGTACAGCAAAGGGTAGCGTATTTCTGTCACCACAACAACTGTTAGACTAGCCTGTAACACAAGATGAATATATGGAAAAGTACCTCATGTCCGATGCTAAATATGGTGGGGGACCTGTGATGCTGTAGGACCCTTTGAATCTTATTAGAGCATATGAAATCTTTAAACTTTCTCTTAAACAGAGATCTGCTGTAAAACTGAAAATGGCTCATCTTTGGCTCATTCAACAGTATATTGATTACAAAAGTCAGATATACATAGAAATGATTCACCCGACACAAAATGGAGACTCCATGTTAAATGAAACAAATGAGTGTTGTTTTGGAAAAGGGGTGTTATACAAGGCATCGAAGGGAGAGAAACAACAATCGGCGATCTCATGGAAAACAATCATTTTTAGCTTCGCATGAATAAATGTGCTAAAATTAAAGGTCACTTTTTCAGTGAGAAATTGTGCTACTGCAATAAAATATGCATTTATGTTATGGCTTTTTACATATCTGTGTTGGGGGCATGTGGGAGATGACTAATGTGTGCATAAACCAGTTAAGGCATTACTTCTTTCTATTTTTATTCTTCAAAAAGCACTAATGCAAAGATTCAAAAAAATCTTTAAATGCCTGTTGTAAACATTGCCATTAAAAACACAGTAAATTATTAAGCTCTTAAATATTGAAAAAATAAGAACAGAAAAAAGAATTGTTGCACAAAAACATTTAGACTACTCTAAAAGTGACAAAGAGAAGCTCCCTTTTTAGCAGCGAAGGTTCTCCAAATCCCTCGCCTCAGCCTCACCTGTGCAGCCAAACCCTAAAGTAAAGTGGCGCCCTCCCACCCCCATAGTCTCTCTATGATATCACAACGCATGGCCTCAATATCAGCCATACCTTTGCAAACTCTCCAAGACAGAGGGACAAAAACAGACAGGGCTTTGGCAGTGCAGCATTAGCTCATAATGGCTCATTTTGAAAAGCATATTAGTTCCAGCATAATTACAATCGGGCCTCACGCTCTGTGTTTTGCAGGCATTCACAGGACAGGCTGCTGAGCACCGAGTCACACCAGTTGACTGTGACTGACAGCAGATTTGGTTAAAAATGCTGTTTTTTCCTCCCTCTTTTTTTCCCACAGGACAAAAATAACACCACGTCTTTTCTCCCTGTTTGTGTTGACTTGTTTATTTTGTGCCCACCTTTTGTCGTACTTGATGCCTGCAATTATACTTTTTGTCAGTCGGAGGGGGTGAATATCAAAAGGCCTAATTATGCAAACAGGCCCGCGATAAGAGGCATCTGCCTCAGATGGGATCTGCTATCTCTGACATGCATCTGTCTCTGCGCTGTCTTCTCTGCTCCAGGCCTGCATATAAACAGGCCTGCGTGTCCCCAGGACTGCATGCGATTCAACCACCAACACTGGAGTTGGAGGGATGCATCGGAGGCGGGAGGAGGGGGGTGGAGGTTCGCACAGCAACATCAAATAACTAACAACTTCTCAATTTGCATTTTTCTGAGAATGGTGCGGCATCTCTCTTTAATGCACTTGCCTGTTCATCCTGAAGGGGTTGCCAAGTTAAAGAAGCCATGCGATTCAAGGCATTCACCGAGGGATGTATGAGATAGGACCCTTGTGTGAAAACAAGATAGATGCCAGCGATAAGTAAAATGGTTTAAGGACAGATTGTTTTTGGAATAATCTTTTCCTGTGGATATCTCCACACAAGAGAAAGAAAAAAAAAAAAAAAAAAGAATCACGAAAACTCTAAAAGTAATCATAGTGGCAGCTCGGATGGAGCTTATTTAGAAATATTAGATTCAAATGTTCAAATGGTTATAAATCAAGTTAGGTGTTTACCCGGCCCGGTTACAAGCTTGATATCTTTGACCTTCTCTCGGTCATAATTTGACATTTAGCTGAAATTGAATTTGGGTGAGATGTGTGTCCATACGTTAAAACTCAGCCATCTATCTATCTAAAATAAAATAAAATCAATCTCTGCTTACCTTTATGGACAGATGTCAGTGGTTTCAGTTTTAACTCCTGCTTATCATGTCAATTGCTGGTTTACAGCAGGTGCCAGACTGCCAACGGCGCTCCTGCCAGAATGCATTTCATGTGAATGCTTGAATGCATTCAACTTTTGAACGCAAAATTTACACACTTTTTCTTTATGCAAGCTTCGTCTAGCTGAGAAAATCGTAAAACATTGTTCTGTTTTTAAAGCAAATGTGCAATGTCTGACAGCCAAAGTGGGAATCTAGCATCCACATTCCTCAGGAAAATTCCAGTACTTTTCTTCCCCTTGTCTCTCTGACAGAATCACAGAAAAAAGTAGCGGGCTTGAAAACAGAGGAAAAGGCAAGGGAGGAAGAAAGATGGGAGGCTCTATAATCTTTGGCTCTCACAACAAACAATTAGGCCCCTTCTCACTGTTTGAGGTGGAGAGTGGGGGTGAGGGGGACTCGAAAGAAAGCAGAGGAGACAGAGGAGAGGGAGAGCGATGCTCTTTTATTGCTCTTGTCATATGGATGAAGGCGCAGCGCGTCCATGAGAGCGCACGCTCACCTTCAACAACAGGGCGTCCACTGGGCCTCCTGGCCCCATTCAGCCCCTAGAGACGAGCACCTCAGGGGGCCATTAGAGCATGAATGGGGGACTGACAGCCCTGTGCAGCTCTGCAGGGCATCCATAAACGCTGACATATTGACTCCCCATGCCTCTGTGCTGCCTGAGTTTTGAAAGCGTGAAGGGCTTGAAGGGTGGGATTCTTTTTCTTTAATGCACTACTGGCTAAAAGTGGGATATTAGCGACAATATAAATGTTTGCTTTTGACTCTAAGTCATGCTTTGTTTCTGCATGGCTGTCTTTACAGCACTGTTAGCAATGAAAATACAAACTCTTATTTTGGTGGCGGTATTTCTTGCTTCAAACGATGGATGTCACTTTTCTTCCATTACATGATGCAATGTGGGAAGTTATTTAGAAATGACATGTTTCTTTCTTTTAATTGTGAAGAACAAAGCTCGATTAGAGAGGATCTGAAAGAACACGGTTGACTTCAGACTTCACAAGATCCAGACCTGTTTTAGCTGCTGCTGCCACCGTCTTACTTCCTCACCAAGTCTGTGCTTTTAAGCAGAATGTCACTGCCTGAGCTCAACTCTTTGCTAATTGAGGTCACAACGAATGTAATGAAATTAAGAGAATACAAGAAAGTTAAAGAAGAGCCCATGAGGGTCTCTCTGCCAAATGGAAATACAGCCAAAGTCCCGGTCCCCCAACAAAAAAAAAGCACCAAAAAAAACCTATGAAGAAAATCAAACAGCTACGTCTCAGGGCTGTGAGCCGAGGTCTCCTGGAGGAACAAATCTTTTCTTTTTTTTCCCCCAACAAAGCCAAAGAGAGATTACTGGGCAGCGTACAGGAATGCACAGCGGACATTTTTTTTGTGCCTAAGGGAAGTTTTCTAATTTTCTGGACAAGGACGGCCGGCAAATAATTTTGAAAAGTTGGGGATATTGAGGACACTAGAAGGGGAAAATGAGTTAAACTTCAACTAAATGTAAAAATGGCAATAAAAAAAGCTCAAAGCATAAAATTAACAAACAAGAAGCTCACATTTTAACTTTAACTGTTCACTTTACTTCTTGTTGCTCCCATAAATCCAAATAATGGAAAAAAAGAAATAGCACTAAGGTTTAAGTAATGTGTGAAATCTTGCGGTATTTCCTAAATAAAACTTCCTTTAACATTCCTATTAAAGAGCAAAACTGTAAAAACTCCTCCATATACAACAATATAATAAGAGCTTTTATTTGGCACAGTCAAGCATTAATTTGTGAGAGCTCTCCATATTGAGAGGTTGTAATGTGCACAGCAGAAAAGCTTTTTATACTGCGACTACATATTCCCCAAGGAGAGAATGACTGACGATGCAGAAATAAGCCCATTAGTTGAAAAGAGGGGACAACATTTGAAGTTGTTATTTTGTCGGCGAGGACAGGAGCTCCACCCCACTGTTTGGACAAGCGCTTTTCACATTTTAACTCGGTAGAAGAAAAACACATTTCTGATTTGCAACACTCAGGGAACATGTTTATTGTCTTTGTGGCTGTGGAAAAACACGCACAATTAAAAAACAAATGAATATTTCAGTGGTGCGGCCCCATCAAGACCATAAAATGTGAAATGTTCTGGCCCTAAGTAGCATAGACTAATGGCGATTTTTTAAACCAGCAGACCATGGTCAATGTTCCTCATTCATCACTGAGGGAGCACTGTGCTAAACATAATTACTGTTGCACATTATGTGGCCTATTCCTGTATTGTAATAAAATTAGCCAGAAATGTTTTTTTTGTCTTTCCTAATGCAGCTCCACAGTAACCAGCGGATGGTTGTAATGCAGCACACTGTCCCGATCTGTGCCAGCTGTCAGAGTTTGACAACCTTAGCTGGCAAGGCAAATTGGAGGAAACTACATTTCTTTCAGCAAATGATGCGGCTCTGACCTGCTCATCTGTCACACAATTTCACACGGACATAATAATGATAATAAAACCTAAGATGTCCTGATGTACCCAGCTCTCCATTTTGGCATGCTTTATTATTTTACATCATAACAATGGCTTGTTTATAAAGATAAATACTTTTTTTTTTTTCAGTATTGTGATGAACTGCTCACTTCAATTTTAGTTTTTTTGAAATATCAGGAAAGAACAAACTGAAACTGGACTAAGAGTTTCTTTAAATACACACAATTTTTAAAGCCCACTCTACATTATGATTGCAATCGAGCTCCCAAATGTTGAGTTACTCCTAATGTATTAAGCCAATAAATACAAGATCAGAAATTTTATTTGCCCTTTTATCAGAATTCACATCAAAGCAACTATCTACATTGATAAAAATATCACTTTTATTTTGTTTGGTAGATAACTTAGAAGACAAAATGACTGCAAAAAGGCGGTGAATATTATGTTAAAATAACAAACTTATAAAATAATAATAGTAGTATATAGTCAAAATTAGGATTATCTGCAATATTTGATGGTCTTGTTGATTTTCATCCATATGGAGAACTATAGTATAAACTACCAAATTTTGTTGTACTTTTAAGTACCTTTTAAGTACCTATTGCACAAAATAAAACACATTTATGTTGTTTTCTGTTTATAGAGCAACAGCTGTAACAAGCTAATATTAACTGTTTTTCAGTCAGGCTACCTGTTCCAGTTGGCTGCCAGATTGTCGGCAGTAATTTTTAAAGCAGTCTTGTTTTATTAAGATTGAATAGTGGTGGCTTGTTATCTTCCACAATATGACTTACTGTTTGTATTTTTAATTTGATTGAAACAAGAAAAAAAGCCTTATTGCAGCAAAGCAACAAGTGATGGAAGGGGGTGTTAATTTTTGTTTCAGCTCTTACTCTGTATTCTTATTAAAATGACTTTAAATTGTATGAATAGCTTGTTCTCAAATCTTCATATATCTTATTACTGGTAACCAGGCCATATTAATATGCTTTAAATCCAGATGCCTTATTTATTTATTTGTTTATTTATTTATTTATTATTATTTTTTTATTTTATTGATTTTTTTTTGTCTCAAGTCTTCCTTTCAGATTCTAAAACCAACAGGAAGTCCTCATCACAAACAAAACTAATGCATAACAGACAGAAAACAGAGCACAAAGTCACAAAAAGCATATAAAACAGTCTTCCTATCTGCAGCAGCTAGCAGGGAGCACAACTCCCCATTATGCTCATGCATAAAAGCAACAGAAAACTTGTTAATGGGGTAAATGACAGAGGAGTTACACTCTTTATCTGGTGCTTCTGCATGCCTCTTTTCTAACAACGCCGTGGGCAGCTGCCCATTTGGCCCATATCAAACACGGTCACTGATGGAAACCTGCCTTTAATGAAGCCGACTCAAGCCTTCCATATTATATACTTAACGCGCCCATATTTGCTTTGCAAGCCTTTGTCATTATGTAAGATTATCTGTGAGCTGGCAACAACTTTTATTTTGTCTTGTAGATAACTTAGGAGGCAAGCGACTTCAATTTATGAAATTACATGCCTAATTTCATACTACTTAGAGCCAGAATTAATATAAACTGTCTATAAACAGTCTTGTATGTACAGTAATGGCTACACACAAATTAATTTAATGATATTTTACCAGTTGTCTATGTTATGGGAGGTTTTTGTGTTTGCTATATAATGTTTTGATGGTCGGATTTCTGAATTTAGAGAATGTTACAAGACGAGTAGATGCCAGTTTGTCACATTGCAATAAATTCACAGTGACTTGAAGAACTGCAACACAAAGTTTCTTTTTGCCAGTTTTTCTTCAGCATGAGGAAAAAATGCAGCAAAAGACCATCTCAAAGCAATTAAACGACAACAAATACCTCACGTTTTCCCATTAAAAACGTCTGAAACTAATCTCCCCTGCTGGGAACACTTGTCTCTCCTTGTGGCATGGCTCTGAATCAACACTGAGAGATAAATAAATAGCCTTTAAAGAAAGCACAAACATTGTCCCTCTTGTCAAGACACATACCCTCTCGAGAGCAGCTCCAGTCCACTCATGTCAACTCACGCTCTCCCTGTTTCCTCAGCTCTCTGTGCTGAGACACTTCTGTCTAATGAATTAGAAGGATTGCCGTCCCATAGGGCCAAGTGGAGCTCTGTCATCCCTGAGTGTTGTTTTCCCCTCTTGTTCATTGTCCACCGTCGAAAGGCAATAGGCCCCAATCAGGATTCATTACAGCGGCGAATCTGTGAGTGAACTGCCGACTGCAAGCGCAAAACACACAACTGTCCGGGAGAAGAAATGGGCCTCCGCTGGACCCCCTGAAACTTAATTGGATTGCCAATACGGCCCACTGACGTCTGAGGAGCTGAGACAAACAATGGAGCAGAAAATAAATACTCCAAAGGCGCAATGATGAGTCCACTTGGTGAACTAAAACAATATTGATCTTCTTCTTCTCTTTTTGTTTGTTTAGAAAAGCCTCATCCAGGCTAATAGCTGTCTGAGAATGTAATCTCTCCCTTGTCCACTCCTCCTCCTCCCCCCTCCCATATTCTCTATTATGTGGCTCCTTTTAGCGAGTCTCGAATAGTTTAGGTTCAGTGTCGCACCAGGGTACGAGGCATGGGCCTGGGGACCAATTGTTTGCTAATGTTGACACCTGCCAGAGCAGGCTTGGCCCTATTTGGGGCCCACTAAAGCTGTAAACTGGATGCTCCCCTCCTCCTCCACTCTTTAGCGAGATTAAGTGTGGGTTTCTGGGGGTCACAAATCACTGGACTCCCTCTGATGTTGTGAGGCACAGAGCCAGAGACTAAGAGGCCTAAGAAAAAAAAGAGGAAAGCTGGAGAGGGAGGGACAGCGGAGGGAAGAGGGATAAAGAGTGACAGTCTATTGTTTCCTGAAAAGGAGAGGAATAATGTATCTTCTTGAGTGCACATAGCCAGAGTGTCCCATTCAGAAAAAAGAAAATAAAAGAATGAGAAACATCAACGCTGGGTGTGTTTCACAGATTTCTGGGCCTCAGAAAATGATTAGATGTTTGTTTAAAACTTAACATTAACAATATATTTTTGGTTGATCACATAAAAATGAATACTTTGAAAAAAACAGAAAAAAAAACCCAGCTTCTTTTTATGTCGCGTCGCGAAAAACATTTGTTTTTCTGATATGATTGTGTTCTTGATTGGCACATATTTACATTTTTTTGTAAACACATGTTCATAAAAACACAAAAACCCAAGTGTCCATAGCAGACAATGCCCAGCTCCTCCTCTTCTTTTCTTTCTGCAGATGTACATTAATGCAAAAAAAGGAGAGGCAGAGATCTGAGTAGCAGCAGCAGAAGAAGAGCCCTGTCTCCCCTCTTTAAAACTGCTGCTGTCCAGCCTGATCGTGTCAGTTTGAAGGCCCCTATTCAGGAGTATTCAAGCATCTGCCTTTGAGGCACAATAGCAGCTAGTTTATAAACTGTCTGCCCAGGCACCCAAAGGCTTTAGTTCTTATTGTTTTCTCCCCCCTTAATAAACTTTTTGGAGGAGTTCATCAACTTGCCTGAATAGCCGATGAAGCAAGTCTCAAGACAGAAAATAACAGAGGGGTCCTTTCTCCTCCCCTCTTCTTTTTCTCTTCCTTTTCTAGTGGCTGTTTGTCTAACAATAGTGAGAGCAGGCTGTCAGACATCACAGGGCCTTTTTGTAGCAACACAAAAAAGCCCTCGAAAAAGGAAAGAAAACCTCACAAAACGCTGCTGTATTTGCAGATTTCCTCAGATCTAAAAGGCGTTCAGGCTGTAAAATATGTTTGGAAAATTGCAAAATAAAAATGAATAAAAACTCAACTTAGTTATTAGGATTTTTGACTTAAAAGTTTGTGTTAATTAAATTTAAAATATGTATTTTTTTTATTTTTATTATTTGGTATCTAGAAATTTACTGATAGCCAAACTCCTACTGAGACAGGCAGCACTGAAATGATGGGATGCAATAAAATGTAATTTTGGATGTAAGCCATTAATCCACTGTTATACCTTTAAACTCTGTCAAGAAAAAAAAATTAGCCAAACTTAAAAGTCTCTAATAGATGTCTAGAGTAATTAATTTCATACCTAATTAAAACAAGGCCACAGTCCGTGCATGCTCGCTTGTTTAGCCCGCTGGATGGTCATAATTGAAGTAATAGCGGAAAAACAGGAGGGCTGCTTAGAAATAAAAGCCCACAGCAGTACAATTCAACAACACTGCCATCCAACCACGCTGATCCCCCCAAACCTGCTCCCTCCTCCACCATCTGACCCAAAAAAAGGGCGTTATTGGCTGCCCCGGACTAACCACCTACTGTTTCCCACAGATGCACTGGGTGCGTTTTAACACCCTAATTAGATGTGACAAGTTCAACGAGCCGGTTTCAGAAGAGGAAAAGCTGGTCAGGTTATGATTTCCGAGTCAGACTCACAGGGGGAATCTCTGGACAGCTGATTCCTGTCAGCCTCATTCATCTTCTTCCAGCCAATTAAACATTAATGCTAACAAAGCGATGGCAGTTTGGGGAGGGGGGAGACATAAAAGGACCCAAGTGGAAATGTAAATGACTGGTAGGAAAAATACCAACAACAACAACAACAGTGGCAAAAATATTAATGCAGTTTTAGAAATCAAACTGCAATACTAGGAATTTGCTACATTTCATAAAATAAAATGAGATATAAAATAATGCAATCTACATTTCCGTTAACGAAATCTCTATGCTCCCCATAAATGCTAATTTTTTTTAGTATTTTAAAAAATTATAATTTTTTTTTAGAATAAAGTAATAAAAATATAAAATCTATCAATTTAACTACAGCAGGTTGCCTTTAATTTTAACCTGTTTGCACAAATTTGAAATGAACAGCATCTGACTAAAGGAAGTAGGAGCAAAGCGAGAGAGAAATCAAACTCCAGCATGAATATGGAAACAGATAAAAAAAATAAAAAATAAAAAATTGAGATTTTTCCTCTATTACTTTTGGTCCTGCAGCCCTGCGGCCTCAGCGCAGCCCCATAGTGAAAATTGGCGGAATAAAACACAGACAGAAATGAGAGCCGCATTGAAGCACCCTACTGTTGTGACAGGATACCTGGAGGGCAGCGCTTCCTCTTTAATTTGTCTCGTATGGTTTGAGACCCCCAACCAGTCATTCAATCCTCAGAGCCTCCGTAAGCCTACCGAATTTAATTCTCGATGGTAAAATTATATGCTATAATTAAATATCACATCACTTGAAATAAGATGGGGAAAAATGTTCAGTGCATGGAGGCATCTTATCGACTTCCTCGTTGTTATCACATTAAAAGTAACATCTAAAAATGGATCTATCTGCATTTGTGTGTGGGAGAAATTGCCGGCTAAACAAAGGAGGCACCTATGGGCTTACAGCTTATATTCTGATATTTTCGAGCAAGAAACGTTAACCTTGAAATGGTGCTATCTGTGCCTAACAATGTGCGATCATAACCCCATAAATGAGGGGAGAAATTGAATCCTTTTAAGTTATTAAGCAGGAAAGGATTATAAACTCGTCTTTATAAATGAGCTAGAAATCCCCATGTCTTTCTCTGTACACTTTTAAATTTCCCACAAGAAGCAGGAGAGGAGAGATTGCCCCTTTTCAAGAGCCCCCCCACAAGAGATGGAAAAACCATTTTTGTGTCCAGATAGGAAGTCGTCCCACATGGTAAGCGCAACTTTAATTAATAGACAGCCTTGAGAGGTATCACTGTCAGCCTGGATAATGGTGACAGAGCTAGTGTTTGTGCTTCCATGAATATTTCTCATGTGATCAAAGTCAAATGCCAGCACAGAGTGAATTTAAGCCTACTTCATTTTTTTTTCCTTCGTGCTGTTGACACTTAAAGCTCCTGACACTGAAATGTCTCGCCGGGTTGGTAGGTCTACAAGCTTAAACTGTGCTCTTTTAAAAAATTCATGCTCATTACTAATAAGCAGGAAATGTCGCGTTATTGTGTAGGATGATTTGTTCGCCTTACCTTGCTGGAACCGGAAAGCAATTACTTGTATTTGATTCTGTCATCAGGTCTCACGATATGTTAAATTACAATCAATGAGAACCTATGCTAACCTATTATACACTGCATTTTCTGTTTTAAATCTTCTCTTCAGCATACAACTAACAGTACAAGTAAAATTAGTCAGTGTTTTATTAATCCCCTAAAGAACATCAAAATGCCAATGGGGTTGCTAGGTAACATCTTTCCTAGCAACCAAAGAACTAAGCTAAGTTAATAGGAATGAAATCCATTTGACGTGTCACTGATTATTTTTTTATATAAAATTTAGCGGCTGTTGAGGTTAAATGCTAATCAGTCATTCCTTTTCTAAATCTTCTCTTAAGCATGAAAGAACATGCAAAAATAGTCAGTATTTTCAGAAGGAAAAGGAAATTCAAAATGCTATCCTGGTTGCTAGGGAACATATTACCTTACCATTTCAAGATCAAGGCTAAGATAATGGGAGATCAACAAGCACGCAACAATGGATAAATATGTTTCTGATAAATCCATTTGACATATCACTGATTATTTGTTGTGTGTAGGTTTAGGTTGACCGATAATCTGTCATCATATTCTAACCAGAGGGTTGTTGAGGTTGGGAAGCAACATTTCATCAGTAACTATAAGGCTAGGCAGCAATGTTATCCAGCTACATGTTTGTGGTAAATATGTTTAATATATCAATAATCATTATTTTTATTATTTAGTAGTTCTTGAGGTCACTTTATAAGTCATATAGCTAAATATACTCTTTGGCAAATTATTACAAATATATAAGAAATCAGTTGGTGCTTTTATCATTCCTGCTTTCAACATCTCACCTATAACCCAAAGAAACAAGCTAAGTTAAAAGAAATATTACCTTGCTGCAAAGTCGTTCCTAAAATGTTCATTTGAAATCCATACAATTTGTTAATGATGATGTTTTAATACTATTTAGAAATTAAATGCTAATCAGTTGAATTATTCATCTTCGTATAGTTAGAAATGTGGGCAAAAGTAATCAATTTTCCTATTAGTTTTAAGAATATTAAAATGCTATCAATGTTTCTGGGCAACATCTTAGCAGCAGCTAAAGAAAGTTACGCTAACAAGAATATTAGCAAGCTACTAGGGATAAATAATTTCTTCAAAAATACCCCTTTGATATGTCTTTCCTTTTTCTATTTTCCATAGTGGTTGGTGAGATAAAATTCTACTTCTACTCTCTGACATGCTACCAAGTACAATTCAAGTTAGTTAGTCATATTTTAATCAGTCCCACCTGGTTAAAAAGAGGGTCAGAATTCTGTCCAGGTTGCTAGGCAACATCTGACCAAGCATCTGACGAACTACGCTAAGCTAACAGCAATATTATCCAATTGCAGTGGATAAATACATTAATGGTGGATACATTTGATGCGCCACGGATTTATTTTTTATATTTTATCTAGCGGTTGTTGAGGTTAAGTGGGAATCTGTCTCACCTGCTACTGTTTGCCAGCAACTGCTCGTTTATCATGGGAAAAAAGGAAAAAATACAGGCAGCTTGCCACCTGCTAGCTTATGCGCATACTAGCCAAATTCTAGCTTTAGCTGTTTAAAGAAATTAAAAAGAAAAATCTTACGCCTATTTTTATTATCTTGCTAGATAAATATAGGAAAAAAATAACACAAACTGCTTTTTATCGATTTAGACACCATAAATAAATTGGGTTCTAAACATATTAGAATAGTTCTCATCATTAAAATTACACTGCTCACTATTTGTTAGCAAGCACTTTTTATATGCCTTTTGTTTGGCTAGTTCATGCAATATTTACTGTTGGCAAGATCTGATTACTTATTGTATCAAAATACTATAATTTGTTTCTAAACCAATAGGTATATTTTTTCATAAATGACATTATTATTATTATTATTATTATTATTATTATTATTATTATTATTGTTGTTGTTTTTGTTGTTACTAAAACATAATAATAATAATAATAATAATAATAATAAAAATAATAATAATAATANTAATAATAATAATAATAATAATAATAATAATAATAATAATAATAATAATAATAATAATAATAATAATAATAATAATATCTATCGTGTCGTGTCTTTTTAGCTCCATGCCCCCTCTATAGGAAATGCAGGCCTACCGATGTAAATTCCAGTGAAATGTGGCTTGAGTGGCTGCGGGGACAGGGGAGGTTAATCCGAGTTTAATGCAGTGAAGCACAGCGCAGGGTCTGGGCTATGATGGGTATGTTATCTCTGCCCAACATTTGGGTCTCCCTCAATTTCCACCCAGCCAAATAGCTGCGAGAAAGTGCAGATGGAGTCACTCTGAATGCCTGAGGAAAAAACGTTATTAATAGCTAAATAACTTCCCCATACTTTCACTGAATCTCTCTCACACACTGTTCCAGATGGATTTGTTTGAAGTGGTCTCTCGCTTCATTCCCCCTGTCCTTCTCATTCAGCGCGGCTTTAGACCCGAAATATGGCTACATTATATTACCATACACTTAGAGAGACTGTGGTGTGCGTGGTGCTGGAGCGCGCGCCCGAGCAAATACGAATATGTGCGTGGAAGTGGGGCTGCGGGGGCATTTATTTCAGTTTTATCCAATTTAAACTAAATTCTGTCCATTGCGTTACTTGGTTTAGCAGGTGAAACATTTGAGTTTGAGATTTTGGAATTCAGGATAAAATAAGCGCAAAATATATATAAATATTTTTGTTCTATTTCTGAAACAAAATAAAGTTGGAAAATAATACGTCTTTTCTGCAATAAAATAGACATTTCACCGATTGACTCCATTTTGCAAATCTAAACAAACAAGGCCTATCTCCCTTTCTCACGCCTTTGCGCAGCTCTATCAGTTTTCCTTTCCTCAGAAATAATCCCACCTGGCATCTGTTTAATTAGACCGACCTGCAGGTAATCCTGCGATTTGTTGAAGTGTCCATCGCCTGTCTCCACCTCATCTGACGGTCGGACCGGATGCGTCACGTGTGGCAAATCGACGCCTGACATCTGATACATGTTCCCGTGACGCAAAGCAAAACCACGCAAGCGTTTGCGCGAGGTGTAGCGCAGCATTTGCGTCATTTTTCGTTAATAGTGCATGCACCAGAATATCCCCACATTGGTTCCCATATACACGATCTCATCTTGGCTTGTTTTGCAAGAATCCGTGTTAGCAGGAAAATCAAACGTGCATTAATTTGTTTATGATTTTAAATACACTTTTTATTAGAGCTAGATTAGTACCAAGATAAATCCGCGATGTAAAGTCTAAAAAAAAAACTAATACGAAGACCTAATAAACAAACTGATAGCTAAATAAATAAAGTCTTAAAATCTGGATAAGTAAGCCAGAAAAAAATCTATGAATTTTGTGCCCAGGGCGAGCCACAGTGAGCTCCGCTCTGAGATGAAAGTGAAAAGAAATAAAAGGCTCTATTTAATCTGCTTTAAAAACCCCTCTCCACAGAAGGGCTGTGCTTCAAATTCGCAGAGTGAGGGGCTGATTGGGGATAAATACATTTCTTACCATGCCTTCGAGCTATTACACCCGGCACGAACACAGCCACCTATTCAAGAGAGCATCGTTTCCAGCGCTTTTACTCTAATAAGTATTAACATTATTAAACGCCATCTGGATGCTGCTTGTCTAAACTGTTTTACGCGCTGCGTGAGTGTCTCTTTTTATAGCAGCGTAATTCGATCCCAATTTGAAACAACAAGCAGTGTTTAAAAGAGCGAAAGTGACATCATGTGGAAATTTCGCTACAAAAACACGAAGGTCAACAGCAAAGCTCCGAAGATGCAGTTGAAGCGCAAGCTATCAATCGTGCGCATTGCGCGTAAATGGCCAAACTCCAGCACTGCACGCCGGTCATTTGCAGCCAGCGGGGTTTACAAGACACCGGAGATATTTCAAGAAAATAGTGACATTTTTCTCCTAACATTAATCTGCGCTGTGACAGAAAAAAGAGACCGTTTTCACGCCGCATACCGATTCTTCTCCAACGGGGCCATTATATACTAAATTACAAAACTATCTAGCAGCGGGGCGTACTGAATAATTCATCTCCTTTTATGCCGCTCCTTGCCCTTTGTCCAAACTTTTCTCTCTCTTTTAGCAGCTCTTTGAATGTGAATGGGCGCAGGCCCCTTACACTCCGCTTTACGCCGCCGTGCTTTCCAGGATTTGCTTTTGTGCCCCGGACTCCTCGCTTTAGAAAAGCTTCAATAGAGGGGAGGTTTTGCTCATGAAGTTCATCTTCAAGTTTGAAAAAAAAAAAAAGAAAAAAATGTTTGGCAGTCTTCCTTTTTAAAAATAAAAATAGCTATTGTGAACAAAAAAAAAAAAAGCTATCTCTATTCTCTTGTTTTATCATAGCAAGCGGGAGTTGCACTGATAAAAATAACTGTTAGAATAAAAGCAATAAAACTGGTGGAATCACATCCATAATTTAATTTATTTTGTAATTTTAGTAATTAAAGTGCACTTAGTCAGATGAAATATTTACATTACTTAATTCGTTTATCTTGTAATTAAGATCAAATATGTTGCTGAAATAGTATTTTTTTTAAATGTTTGCTACAAAGACACAGCAATCTTATGGAAAGTGGCAGCATTTGACTGTTATAACTTTCCCTAAAGATTAGATAAATTTTAACATGTTAAAACTCAAGTTGTAAAACTTGCTAAAAGATTGATTCTGAATCTATTCAACCCAAATCCAACATTATGTAGATACTATTGCAGGATCTTTTTTGGTTACATACCATGTATGTACAATACACAGGTGGGTATTAGCTATAGGTATCCATTGATGGTAACGATTCATGATCACATTTTCATAGTTTAAATTTTAAACCAAAACTCTTGAATCTGTAATTCACTTTAATTTAAAAAATCTTGTCTTTTCTATTTACTTTTAATCTTTTATTTTTGTTCATACCAGTTATTTCTTTATTTGCTCGTTCACATTCTATTCACTCTACTGTTGGCTTTTTGCATTTACCATTGAGAAAAACAAAACTTAGCAATGAATAGTTTATTGTACACTGTTTAACATTTAAGAGACTCAGTTACAGATGCGCTACAACATTATATTTTCAAACTTACCCAGGTGTGGCAGATTTTTTTCCAGTGAGCTAACATTTGATTGAATATAGCAAAATGTTTTACACCTGTGCCAATTGCTTTGGCTGTAGGAGAGGTATTCATGTAGCTAACATAAGTCAAGTCTCACTGGTTCGAACATAGCCTATAGCTCAGCATTAAAAAAGTAATTTTTTCTATGCTAGCACTCTTTGTAGCAGAGTTTTACTAATTCAAATAGGGACGGTTTGGAAATTTATAGGAGGTTCTCTTTAGACAATGTTTAAAAGTGATTAGTTGTATAGCCTGTATAGCCACTTTGTGCAACTTGCCTTGTGCAATCATAATGTTTTTGGGTTTTTTACCCAAAAAAAGTCATTTTTAAGCAACCTTTTGTCTTGGGTATCTTGAAAATTGTATTTTTGTTAGCTAAAATGTGCAGTTCAGTAGCTGTGACTGCCTCAGGCCTGAGAACGTAAACGTGCTAGCAAGTTCTAGCATAAGCGCTATGCTAAAGTAGATAAGCATAAATAAACTACATTCTTAAATTCTTGCAACAAGCCTAATGACACTGTTAACTTTTACTGAGTTGACATGTATCTTCATAACACAGCTCATTTTAAAATATAGACCTATCACGCTCCTCTACATGACATGCACACAACAAATTAGAATAAGCTTTGGCAGAACAAACATCTTTTCTTAAATTCCTATCTAATATAATATCGTTAGAATGCAGGTATTAGTGAACATAATCTTTACAAATGATATGCTTAAAGAGATTTTTATTTGCTAAAATTTAACTCGCTTTAAAATTCATTTTTGCAGTGTACATTGTTCGCAGCAGGGCGCTTAAAAGCGCTCATTCCGCGCATTTTTCTATTTTAAATTCCAATCTTTTCAGGATAAAACTGAATCCCTCATTAGGCCTTGCTTCATTTTAAGAATTCAAATGCATTACAACATGCTTCAAAAACGGGCGACCACAGGGGAAATGATTATCTTTCAGGGCTATTCAGAAACAAAATACCTGCGCCGCTGTCTCACACATTACTAACAGCAGAAAACAATAACATGCGCATCCATTTCCGCTTCAGCTGACAAGCGGTGAGACGTCAGGGAGCTTGAAGTGGGTCAACTGTCAGCTGTCGTTTCAGATGTCCCCCTGAATGAGTGAGTGAAATGAGCAAGGATGCGCCACGCAAATTAATTCTCAGCAGCTAAATACCTTCTGCCAAGGCTCTCATAAATAATTGAAGGCAGTGAACAAGTGCTGGCTCGGAGTTTAAAGCGGGAATAAATTGTCTGCGCTTATAGCCGCAGCTCGGATGTGGGACGATTTCCCCAGAGGACGTTCAAGTAGGAAGTCCATTTAAAAACATTTGCTTCCAGTTTGCAAGCTGCAAATTTACTCTAATAATAATAATAATAATAATAATAATAATAATAATAATAATAATAATAATAATAATAATAATAATAATAATAATAAGACATACACTTTTTGTTTGTTGTTAACTTACATTTATCACCGAGGATGCCATCGATGCTATGCTTTGTTTTCTTTTCTCCATCTTCATCCTTCTTATCACAGTCATCCTCGTCATCTTTTTTGCCAAATCGGGCCCTCAAAACGCGGCTGATGGAACTCACTAATGGCAACAAAAAGGTAAATGGGTGATTAGGCCTAAAAGCCATAACAGAACCATAATAATCCTATCAAACATTTTCTCTCTCTCTCTCCTTCTCTCTCTCTCCTTCTGCTCTCTCTTTCTCTCAGAAGGATACAAAAATGGCACAGGAAAAGTTTTCACATGAAGCAGCAGCGTTTGGAGAGAAAAATATTCATCATAGGGAGCAAATGCTATGAACTGACGGAGCACTGAAGCCACATTTCAACAGGACACGTACATGTATATAGTTATCTCTCTGTGGGTTCGCTTACAGAGGCGCTTTATTATCAGTAACATGTTGAATTCAAAGTGACGTTCATTGAGAGGTGATGCTGCGGTGTTCGCTGGTAGTAAGGGAAAAAAAAGTGCAGCTTACCAGATGAAGCCTCACCTGAAGGAACTGTGCTTCTGTCGCACACCCCGTCCTTCAGCAGCTTATCCCGGATCTCCCAGCTGAACATACCCGGGTTTTCCCTCTTGTACTCCTCGATCCGCTTCTCCACGTCAGGAGTTGCCACCTGCTTTAGGTTTGAAAGGTTGATGGCGAGCGAACAAACAAAGAGGAGGAATTTTAGTTTGAAGGGAACACTAAACACATCCAATAAACACGTAATGTTTAGTTAGGAAAATATTATTTAGAATTAATTTCAATAAATGGAAAAGAAAAACCAGCATTTCTGTAATCAAACAATTGAACATGTCAAATGTTATGATAATATTTAGATAAAATGCATCATTAGTACCATTCATTTCGCTACATTGAGCTTAATAGCACAAAAATGCATTTGAAGTGGTTCTGATTTTAAATGGACAGATTTATTTCACTTTTATTAATTCATAAAACATGAGATTTGGACACAAATCATGAACAAACGGATTAAAAATGAAACCTCAATTTGAAAACAAATTCACATCTCTCTAGATAAAGTATCGAAATTGATAATATTAACAAAAATACAGCAATAAGACGTTATAATTGGATTTCTTAGTCAAAGGAGTTATGTTCACGTTTAAGGTACAGAAATGTGCAGCTCCAGTATTTCTGACGTTTGCACTTAAATCTTAAAAATTGTTTCCCTTCTTGAAGGGTTTATTGAGTATTTAGAAGTGTGAAAAGTACATGAATTTTAGATTGTTTTTGAACATTTTTATGTGTTTTTTTGTCATTTTGTAATTACTAATTAATATTATTTAACATACTGAAATAAATAAATAAAAAATCTGTATTTAGATTGTTCAGTATATTTTTCAATGGTGACCATAAGTCCAGGAAGCTAAATATTTTTGTTATGCAATTTTTAAACTATTATTTGAATATGTTTATTGTTCTTTTTTTTTAGTGCAAAAAATTATTTTGTGCGACATCACATTTGAGTTTTAATTGTATCATATTTTCAAATAGAATGTTACAGGTGGATTGCAATTCAATTTCAAGAGATACTGAATTGCACATTATTATTATTATTATTATTATTATTATTATTAGTAGTAGTAGTAGTAGTAGTAGTAGTAGTTATACACCAATGTGTAGAATCAGGTGTTGCATGCCTGTCATCTACTCCCATGACCACAGGCCACCACTCACCCTGGGCTTGCTGCCCCCTATGGCCCCTGGACGGATCGAGCCGGTCTCCTGGTACCGGCACAGGATCTTGGAGACGCAGCCGTGAGAAACTCGCAGTTGTCGCGAGATCACGCAGGGCCGGATGCCGTGGTGGGCCATCTCCACTATCTTGTGTCGGATGTGGTTCGGCAGCGGCCTCCCGTTGATGAAGACCCCACCAAGCTGGTTCACTCTGCCCTGGCCCAGAGGGGTGGACACTGCGTCGCAAAAAAAAAAAAAAAAAAAAAAAACACACTCAAAAACATTCACATTCAACGAGACTTTTTTCAATTTAAGGTATCCTACAATACAGATGAGATTTTAATTTGATTAGATTATGCCACATTTGCTGCTTTTATCTCCATTCGGACGCAGTTTGCGCACATTATCATATTAACCATTTTCCTGGGGAGGTTCGTGCCAAATTCATCCTGACAGGACGCATCCAAGGATCCACTCCGGGATGCAATTTCACATCCGAGAGACACTAGAGGGGATAGCACTCCCCACCTTGATTATTCCTAGTCATGCTGTACAAATATTGATGTGATCCTTTGAGCCAGCTCTTTGCCGTGTGTATTATTGCCATTTCCAGCTGCGGGACCACTCGAACAAATCCCGCAGCTCGAGTCACTTGCGAGCTACGTGGTTTTTGTACATTTCAGTCCAGGGCACTTGAGCACGAAGCGGGTGGGGAAGAAACAGTTTCCCGCAAATACATGCAAATACAATGATCTGGGTTGTTTTTTTTTCTTTTTCTTTTTTTTTTTTTTTTTACTCTCTATTCTCTTCCCTCCACCACATATACGGACGATTTCAATGTTGAGTGCGTCTAAGAAAGAACAAAAATATATTAAATTCCAAATTAGGCATTTGGATGCAGGTATTAGGTATTATTCTTAGGGCCAAAATAATTTACAGTGATGTAATGAAAGATTTAAACATATATTTTTAGATTTAAACAAATATTAGTGCATAAAAAAATAGAGAATAAATGGTGCATTAAAATAACATTTCCCGGAAACAACGAAAAAAAATTGGAGAATATTGTTTTAAATGCTGTCTGAAATGCACATAAAACAGCCAGAATCCACATACTTCTTATAAATTATACACTTTTGAGATTTTGGAGCATTTTTAAGACACCAGATTGTATTTTCTGCAGCTATAATTCTTCCCTGACCATGACGTGAGGTTAACTTTAATCAGCCCTGACTGCGGCGCGTTTTGTTCACCCATCTTTTTACTTCCCAGCATGTCGCCGATGACAAACTGTGCCCACCGCCGCGCTGTATACGAGCTCACAGAGCGGACAATTTTGCTTTTAAGCCAGCACAAGTTCAAGTATCAGGCACCCATGGCTGTCCTTGTCCTCACCTTCCAGGGGGAAGCCGGTTCGAGGGTAGTTCTGGCCTGGCGCAGGGCGCACCATCCGAGGCACTGTTCCAGGTAAAGTAGCCATCCTGCAGCTACTGAGGCAAAAATGAATAAATAAATAAATAAATAAATATAAAATCACTGCGCTAAAGAACGTGTTTCACTCTGAAATTCCAAGTTCAAAAACAAAAAAGAAAAAGAAAAAAAAGAAAAAAGAAAACGAAATGTGTTTGGAAAGATCAGAGAACAGGCGCTGTCAAATCCCAAATCCCAGGCGGAGTAAATCTGGACAGACCCTTCTTCCACCGGGGGGGAAATAAAAAAAAAAAAAAAGAAAAAGAAAAGAAAGAAAGGGGTTGCTCTCCTCTTGCTTGATAAGTCGGCCAAAAATACAACGACAAAACGCTGCAACAGCTGAAACGAAAACCTCCACAGAGGTAAGTTTGCACAGAATAAAAATAAAAAATGGAGGCGCAAGCAGCTAAATGGTGGCGCGTTGTGGGAAACGCGGTGTTATTCTTTTCCCCCTGGTGTAGTTTGGGTTCGGTATAATGTCTGCCGGCTGGCTGGAAGTAGTTTAAGTGGCCAACTTTCGTGCATGTCGTAGGAGGAGACAGCGGAGCGCTCCCATAGGCTCGCTGCCCTTTCTTTTATGGATGAAAGGGAGTGGGTTTAGCCAAGAGCCCGGCGACCAATCAGATCGTCACATTTTTACTTTTTTAATTCACCGCTGCCTCTCTTAGAGGACCAGACAGAAGATATTCTGTAAGAGGAACTGTTGTGGAAAAATAGCAGAACTTTAAACATCTGAAGTTTTTCATATATATATATTTTATACATTTACTCTTATTTTACTCACAATTACTCCATATCCTAAAAACTACTTAATAAAATATACATTTAAAAATATACATTTATTTACGTACTTATATAACTTTTACAAATATGCATTAGTTTAGAAAACAGTGTAAGTCAGTCCATTAATTAAATTCTGAATTATTCAACTAAAAAATAAATAAATAAATAGAATTGAAACAAAGGGTGGGGGGAAAAAAACAAAACAAAGTTAGAGCGTTTTATTTATTCTTTCTGTTCAAAGTTGCAGTATTTTTTTATCTTATTTTTTTCTTCACTGCAACCAGGAGCCGCCCTGTCAGACCAGACGGAAGTTAGAAGAACTGCCGCCCTTCGCTTGTTAACCTTTCAATTAGTCAAACTGCTGCGCTGCAGGAGCTGCTCAGTCCGCTCCTCCAGCTTCTGTTGTAATTGACTACAACATTTGGATCGACCCGATATTGATGACAACAGGTCGGGTACAGAGGGCAGCCTTTAAAAGTAATTGTTAAATAATAATAATAATAATAATAATAATAATAATAATAATAATAATAATAATAATAATAATAATAATAATAATAATAATATTGACGAGTCACAATTAAAGTTAAACCGAACGAGCGCATGGAGAGAGAGGAGTGTGCGTGTGTGTGCTGCTCTGTGGGCCCACCGTGCATATAAAATCGTGTGACAATTGCCGTGGAAAACACTCCTGGTGGAAGGCAATTTCACAAATAATTTTAGCAACAATTAGGGAGTGTGGAGGGGTGAAATGGCGATTTCACATGCAGATGCGCCGGTGGGAAGGAGCCACCCCGCCGAACGGATCTCTGACCCTCGCTCTCCCCGCTTTTGGTCTGCTTCGCATGGGACAGAGGGGGCACAAAGAGACCGCCTCAGCCTCCTGGGGAAGGCGCAAAGAGCGCTGGATTAAGTCGAGCATAAATCATCTGGAGACACGAGCTGCATTTCACTTCAAGGAGAAAGTAAAAATAAAATAATAATAATAAAAAAAAAGTACAAATAGTCTACCTCTTTGGAGCTACAACAGGTATGCCTTTGAAATGAGGCTCCGTGTTCCCTGAAAACACCATTGGTTCAGCACCATAAGGTCTTGCCTCTGTTATCCTAATCATTACAAGCCTGATATTCATTTGCCATGCATCTGTTTATAATTACACCAAAAAGAAAGGCATTAGCAGTGTGCAGAAAATTTTTAGATTGTGGTGAATTTAAGAACCAGGCTGTGGAAGGGCTTTATATGTATATGTATGTATTTGCATGCATTTGTAGCCTGTTTCTTTTTTCAGAGTCTCAACATAAACTAAATGTATAGGTTTGTCAGAGGCTGTTTGAATCATCATTTGAATCGTTGCAATTGCTCAGCACCTCTCTTAAAATGTTTGCGCGCTAAAACAAAAGCAAAAAATGCTTCTGAGCTTAAAATGCAGAACATGCAGGATTTATAACATTTCACTTGATAGTGTGACATGTTAAAACAGACTGAAAACAGAGAAAACTCTTTCACTGGAAGTAGTGGGATCGCTGCAAAGTCATGACATATATTCTTTTACCAACTTAAATTATAAACTGGATTTTTACTTTGTAATAATTAGGGTGAAACTGGTCTGCATGTAGCTGAATTTTATTCTGTCTTAATAATTGTGTTGTCTTTAGTTGATTCTATTATATGCTTCTAAATAATCTGACAAGTATGCCTTGTAAAGTGAATTGAGATTACATTTGTTGTGAACTGGTGCTATGGAAATAAAGTTGAATTAATTTAACTTTAAAGAGTTGCTTTCTGAAAATATCAGATTGCAAAAATCAGAGTCGTGATAAAACTGTTAAGGGAATTTTTGGATATTTGGAAACAAAATAGCCCGCAGAAACTAATGTGCATTTTTTCCAAATCTACTCCTATTAAAGTACATTCTTATTTGGTATTTAGGGAACTGTTTTAGATCCAAAAAGAGTGTGTGTTCACCAGTGGGCGAGTCATGTTCATAAACGACATTAAAAAATGATTAAAAGTTACTTTTCTACTTATAGTGTTTCTGCGTTGCCTGTTTTGCACCCAAAGATTCATCCTTGTTGCAGTGCCTAAGCTCTTTTTTTTCTGCATGGTTCACCTCGACGTCTGGCTCACATGAATAACTCCGTCACTAAAGTTTCCTCTCAGCTACAGCAGACAGAAAAAAAAAAAAAAAGCTTCCTCTCCAACATGATAATGTCTCCAATCTTATCTCGATCAGGACCGCTCTTCAAACACTTCCCTGCTTTAGCCTCTCATTATTTGTGTTATGGCAATTACCCAAAGTTTCTTTCTTGCTTGTAGGTGAACACCCCTCCTCCTCCACTCATTCTTATTTCACTATGGATTTTTCTTAATGTGTAGTTTAGTTGTTCAGAAGAGAGAAAGCACCTTTGATGAGAGGCATGGCCAATTTGAGCTTTTATCTTTTTCTGAGAAGAACCACAGCAAGTTAAGTGTATAAAAGTTTATGTGTTCAAAAGTTCTCAACATTTTTTTAGTTTGTTTTTGCACAGAATATAATTTAAAAATCACTTTCTGATAGATAAACCTTTAGAAATTTAAAGTTAATTTTCAAGGAAGAGAATTTAAAATAAATTGTCTTACATTCTGAAGAGTAAATGGACATCTAAGCTTGTTACATTTATTCTTCTGATATTTATCAAAACAAAAAGATAAAAAGGCCACATTGTTGCATAAGGAGAGAGAATCTTATTAATTTGAAGATTTCTTTTCCATATTATGTGCAATTTTTTTTGTTGTTGAAAACAACAAATGCTTCTAAGAACAAACCAGAATTCTGCAAAAGTAGTTGGCGCATCAGTCAGCTGCCTTTCTCACCAGCGTTGGTTGTTCTCAGAAATGTTTCTTGCAAACTCATTTAAAACAGATGCAACCATGATAAATTGCTACCTAACATTTTCGAGACCCTGAACACCAAAAACAGCGGCCATACTTTTACCGTCATCCTGCATCTATTCAAAACAAAGATCACAACTGTGAAGGATCATTCAAGCCGTTTCAGTAGTGACAAAGTCTGCACTTCCGCCAAAGACTTGTTAACTTGTTGAGACATTTTCACATCTGCTCGGAATTATCCGAATGTGTAATCACCTCCTTACAGGGAATTATTTTTCTTTTATCATGGCGCACAGCAAGCGTATAAAATGGCCTCTTAGGAGGAGACTAGTGTAAAGCCCTACTATGTGTTGTAAATGTAATTAAAGAAAGCTGATTTGAGATATTCATCACATTATGTGTGGCACAGGGAGGAGCTCTGATTACACATACAGGGTCTAACAAGGTGATGTTTGGTTAATAAGGAGAGCAGAGATTCAGAAATTCCTGAAAAACTCATTTGGAACTAATTAGCTGACACGTAAAAATGGACTAACATTTCCTGTGTATTTTAAGGAAACATGACCTTAAAATGAAGAAAAAAGTAATTGTCATTGGTTTGGAAAATCTAAAATAAATGCATCACTAGGTCCACAACCACAAATACTGAAAGTTATAAGGTAAGTCTTGAGAAACAAGAAGAAGAAGCTCTCACTGAGATTTATGAGACTTAAGTGAAAAAAACAAAACAAAAAAACTTTCACTTCTTCAGGGCTGCAGGAAGGTCCTGAAGTACAGACAAGGGAAAACAAGTCAGCTACAAGAGAACAACACAGCTTTTATTCATCTAGAAACCACAACTGACTGGACTATAATCCAGTTTACATGGTCCCAGGGTAAATTGTGAAACAGGCATGAAAAAGAATTGTTGTATTTGTGCAGATGGAAACAAAATGCGTTTATATTTTATGACCTTCAGGTACTGAGCGAGGTTTCTTCGGGCCATATTTCTGTTGAGAACAGATTGATGTGAACCCAACACTAAGAAAAACAGACAAAAGGGATTTCTGATATGGGGTGAAATGGTCAGTTTTAAGAATTGCCAAGAACATTTTTTGGTCTGCTCTTTCCAGAGGGATTGTAAAATGAGAGGAAATAAAGATGAATTTGAGTTTGACTTTTGAAATACTTACAAAATGTTACGTGTTGCAGAAAACTAACTAACACAGCAAAATAAGGGGAAGCATGATGGGGGCAGTGTCATGTTGCTTCTTATCAGCAGGGGCAAGAAAGCTTTTAAAAGTTCCTTGGAAGATTATTAGAGCTAAATGGCCTTGAAAAACAGTCACAGAAAGACAAAAAATGTATATTTCATATGCTGAAGATAACTTTGGATTATAATTATTGAGTTCTTATCTCCTATTACTGGTGCACACTTTGAGATGAGCCTTTAGCAAACTGAGGTGTGCATTTGTTGATTTTAGTAGGGAGATAAAAGGAACTGTCCTTAAATATAAGGAAGAATATGGAAAAAAATAATGTTTTGGCTACATGTGGTGGAAAATTATTACAGTCATGTACTTAGCCTCTTTAACTCTCTCTCTCTTTGACTTATAAATTAATTAATTCCTGGTCATCTATATAGTGCAAATTCACAACAAGTATTGCTTCAAGACACCTCAATCACAAATACACGCTTTCCAATTAATCCTAGTCATCAAGTATTGATCTCAGTTTATTATTCAAATAAGTTTAAAAAGTTTTCTGTCTAAGGAAACTCAGCAGATTGCATGTAGTCACTGATTTGCTGCATTCACTCCTCCTGGACAAGTACTGTAGACAATTGCTTGTATTGTGTTGTTGACTTTCCAGCAATCCCTCATACCGAGCATGCACGTAGCAACAGTGGAGAGGAAAACTCCCTTGTAACAGGAAGAAATCTCCAGCAGAACCTGGTTCAGTGCAAGGAAGCAACCATCTGCCATGAGGCGACAGAGCAGATACACAAAAAGAAACCGTAGAACTGACCCAGGAGTGCTTTCTATGTTAATGATAAGTGCAAAGTTCATGTCAGTAGAGGGAGAACGTTTAATTGTTGACACCATTATCTCAGCTCCTCCAGGAAGGCAACACAGGCAAACAGAATGCAAGCAAACTGCAAGAAAACAAAGTTAACGGTTGAAATAAAGGTCAAATGGACAGCAGTAGAAGAGAAAAGTGAGGAGTAGTGGTCAGTTTATTCTCAAGCAGCCTAAGCCTAACGCAGCATAGCTGCAAAGATGGCTCAGGATAAGCTAACCCCTTAGAATGAGGCATTAGAGAGGCAGAGCCAGGGAGAACCGGGTTTCTGGACCGGGCCACACACTCTACCCGCCCTGAGAATTCAACCTATGACCCTTTAATGCCTCACAAAGTCCTGAACTTTTTCATATATTGTCACATTATAACTACAATCTTTATGTTGTTGTCTTTCACTTTTCTTATTTTACATAGTGGAACAGTACAAAGTATTGTGTCTGACTGTGAAGTGGAAGGACAATGACTAAATGTAATGTAAAAACTCTACATTCATATTCAGCCCTCCAACCCCTGAGTACAGAATCACACAGCTGCAACTTTTCAGAATTTCCTTCCTGTGAAACTTCCACCCAAAGCTCAGTCAAATTGGATGCAAGGCAATTTGTAAGTCAAGTCTCATCACTGATTATGAATTGGAATCCAGACTGGGTTTTGACTGGGCCATTCTAGTTTATGAAGATGCTTTCATCTAAACCCCTCCATCATAGCTCTGGGTGTTCCGTGCCGTTTCTCTGCTGGATGGTGAATCTCAGAGTTTGTTGCAGCCGCTAACAGATTCCCTTCCAGGATTGCTCTGTGCTCAGCTCCTCAACCTTTCAATCAGCTGTGGCCAGCTTTCCCATCGATGCTGCATAAAAGCCTCGTCTGATCAGAGAACCGTCAAACCTCTGAGGCCTTCACCAAACTGCTGGATTAATACAGAGATTAAATTCTGACTTTATTTATAAAATAGTGTAATGTCACAAAATGAGTCAGAGAGGTACAAAATAGTTTTGAAAGGCACCGTAAGCCAAAACAGATGGTGAGCACTGCTTTAGACGTACAATACCGGAACACAAAGCATTGGAAAAACATTAATTTGGCACCTAAATATGAATCATGAGTTGTGCAAAAATCTGGAACTCAAGAAGCAATCAGAGTTAGCTACAGATGCATTTAGCAAGGTAAGCTCTCGGCCCGTAAGGCTGGACACAAATGTGTGAGACACAACAGGTAGCAAAACTTTGGTGAGAACCAAACAAAAAAGCATTATATCTGGCCAAGCTTTGAAGATGTGATTGTAAATATTGCTCCTTTGTTGCAACACCATCTGCCAAAATAAGTTTTGCGGATGGCATCACAAAACCAGAGGAGGGGGAGCCGGGGACGTCTCAGCTGGATGGGTGCAGGTGGGTACAGAGGTGGAAGCACGGTGGCTGGAGTTTGATTTGTGTCAGACGGGGTGACATCCTGTCGTCGCTCATTATAGTGTGAATTCTGTTTATCCTGAGTAACACCTTCTCCTGGCAGCAGACGGCACAAACTCGTGACTTGACGCTGCAGATTGAGGCCTGAGAGGAGAAGATAGAAAAGTCAAACCTAGTCTGACAACAAACCAATGGGGAGGAGACAGCGGACCGTCCACTGAGTGGAGACAAACCATCTTAAGTCTGCAAACGAGGGCAGTCCCACACTTTGAAGCGGCAGGGATTAAATAAGCGAAAAACACAAAGCACATGATGGTGAGTGTTTCAGGAAGTGCAACAGTTTCTTCTTTATTTCACTGAAGCAAAACGGAGGGACTATGTGTTGTCTGGATGTTCCTCGAGGCTCTTATCGCCCCGCAGCAGGGCTCACCTGCCCTCTTCCGTTTAACGCCGAAAGAGCTCTCCTTTCTGCTCCTCTGTCATGTGAAATCTCACTTACACTCCAAAAACACCACTTTATTTCTCACTTGTTTATATGGGGATGATGTTAGAGTTTTAATGCGAAGCCTGCTCATCTGTGTTGCACGTAAACAAGGTACCATATCATAGCCAACTGCTGATTTTATGTCTTTGATGATTTGCTTCAGAGCGGCTCAAACACGTTGAGATAATGCAACATCTTAAATGGGGCATAACTTGTCATGGCCGCCTACAATGTCCCTAAGATATGGCTGTTCTGGGTTTAGTGTCAGTATCCTCGGAGACGGGCATTTTTTACAGTTACACACTTAAAAAAAAAACAATCTGCATGTTGCTACTGGGTGTTGAACAAACAGGTTGCATGAACACCTTAAGATCACAGATGAGCAGATTTCCCTGAAGCGTGTGTGAGACTAAATCAGTCAACTAGCATTTTAGAAAATGTATCCCCGATGATATCCTTCACTAGCCTCAAAATCCCTTCAAAGGTTTGACTAGAACACAACCAGAAGGGTTTTTCTAGTGATTACAATGTTTGCTGATCTAATTAAACTAAACGTATCTGTCAAATTGAAGCTTCCAGATGAAACCAGATATTTACTGAAATTGTAAAGAAATCGAACTAAACTTTTCCTCTTTTAGGTCAGTCTGGGTTAGCTAAATTATTTCTGTTTGCTGAATGACTAAAGGATGACTGAAATAAAAATTTTTGTGAAAGGTTTTTAAAAGGTTTCTTCAAGCTCAGTAGTTAACATAAATTTTCCCATTTTTTGACAGAATTGCCGTCTAAATTGTTTTCCTTCCTGCAGCTCTTCACAATAGTTTGCTGGGACAAAACCGGTGCAAAATCCTGTTTGTCAGCCGCCTGGCTTGCAAAAATTTTTACAGCTCTGCTAAAAGATTGACTTTGTTGCCGCTTTCTAACTAATTTAGTACTATGCTTAAAGTAAATGTTCATTTAGAAGACTCTTATGTCCAAGCTTCGATGTAATAGCTGAAGTGTTAACATGTTGCTTCAATATTTCCACAAAATGTCTATTCCTATTATTTTATCTGATTTTATCTAATTTTATCTTCCTGGAGCACATCAGTCACACAGCATGATGCTGTCGCTTTCCTCCTTCACATTTACAATGGCCTGCAACTGACCTCTTTTCCTCCAAATGTAACAATGGTCATTATAATCAGAAAACTTTATTTTTGTTTTCTCAGAACACAGGATGTCTCACAAAATGAAGGTCTTCATCACTGTGCATTGCCACGCTGTGTTCTGCATTTCTTTTTTGTTGCTTTTGGGATAATAACGTCTTCCTTTCAGAGTGGCCTTTTTGTCCACAAGTTTACAGGATTCATTACCAGCTTCGTGCTGCATCTTTGCAAAGTGTTTTGCCGTTTCTTCTGGGATTGATGGAAACATTTTGCACCAAAACATGTTGAAATCTGACAGGCAGAATCCCGTTGCCGACCTGAACTGTCTGTCGACTGGTCATTTACATGATGTTTATACATAAGCATAATTATTTAAAAATATGCATTTTTTTGTGTGTGGTTTGGGAAGTTGAGGGTTTGAGGGGACAACACCCCCTCTTGCCCCGCTGTCCGACGTTGGCATTTACTTTGCTCCTCCTGAGCGTCATGCTTAGACAGCAGGATGGTTAATTTTTCCTTGTCGTCACAAAGAAGTTATGTGTATGAGGTGTGCCTCCAATTAACTTGAACATTGTAAAAATAATCATAATCTTGTTTCTTGAAACACTGACCTTAAATTAAAAAAAAGATATAAAAGGCTCTTTATACTGTTATCCTTCCACAGTGTATGCAAATATTTTGTTTCTCCTGGATTTGACCAAAAGTGACTGTGTAACGTCTTAAGCAAGCAGAAGCTTTAAACTGTAAAGATAACTGCACCTGTAAAACCACTTCTTTCAACAACAACATGGCACAAATACACTCAGACCTTTGGTTGAGTTGGCTGTAAAAGGATACTATGAGTTGCTGGCATCATTTCATAACAGTGGCCAGTGTTACAATCCATTTTACACGACCAGAAATGCTCTCTTAGTGTGTGTGAGAGTCGGTGTGTGTGGCATGTGATAGGACCAAAATGCTTGGGTATCACGCTCTGATGTGCATGCCAAATCCGCTTGTCCTCTCACACAACCTACCAGTGTGGCTCCGCCGCTTCAGCTCTGCCAGTGGTAGTCTGGGGAGAGCGGCGGCGTAGGAGGCAGGTCACAACCTCTCATTGCAGAAATCACACAGCAGTGTGCTGCTCCAATATCACCAAACGTGACCTACGACTGGCTGAGGTACCCCGCCATTTTGGCTTGCTGATAATTGGTTTCTAATCTCTGCTGAACAGTGAATGTCAGCAGAGCTGTCGTTTTGGAACATTATTTTGTTTTTCTGTAGGATAATTTAAAAAGTTTAAGTATGATGTGTAATTAGCATATTATTTCCTTCTGTTTTTGACCATTACAAATCCTTTTGCTTTAGATCTGAAAGGAATAAAGGTGCTCTTTCAATAAAGTTTGATTTGATTTGTGTGGCTATTTATTTATTTTGTTTATTTATTTTTGATTAACATGTCTTGCCTTGGAAATCTAATCAAACCCCTTGAACTGCTCTACATTTTCTCGTGCTACAGTTGCAAACTTAAGTGTATCTTTTAGGCTTTTTCAGTTGTAGACAAACACAAAGAAGGACATCATTTCAAAGACAAAAGATTAAAGTAAATGCCGCAGCTTCTAGCAGGACAACAACCCTGAAAATTTAGAAAGCCAAAGTCATAAACTCAGATTACATCTGGTAACACTTCAAAAGCTTTTAGAGAAATATCCCAGCAAACTTGCAGCTGTAACAAACGATAAAAGCTGGTTTTATGAAGCATTAATTAACTGTACTTTTCAGAATTTTACTGGTAAAAATATTAGAAAACCATAAATCCTTTTCTTTCCTCTTCAAATTAATACACTAATTTACGTTACTCTGTCATATGTAATAAAAAGCAACCATCAGGGTTTGTGGTTGTAATATGATGCAAAATGTTAATGGGTTGTGAATACTTTTGCATGAAATGCCATGAAAAATAAGCAGCAGATTTCAGTGAAGATTGTAATCACCTTCTCTCAGAACTGCAGCAATGTTTGGATGGAGGAGTCAGTCCCATTAAATGTAATTTAAATGCTGGAGTATTATAATTAAGCAGTTTCACAATTTCAAAACAAAATGATTACTCACAGATTTAACTCAACATTTAAGACAAATGTAGAGTGTGCATTAGTAAATATTCTTTAGAGAAATAACATTTTTGGTTAAACATCACAGGAAGCCCAACATTTCATTATATGATTTCTGCAATTTTGTTTCAAGTAATTACCAGAGAATATCTCCTTTTTGTGGATTTTTCCATGCTTTTTCTATCAACTTAGTAAAACAGCTTTACTATTAAAGTACTAGTGACAACTAGCAACTGTTGGAAATACCAAAAATGAAACAGAAGTATCCAGGCAGGTTTTATGTTAACTATTTTCATCAAGATATAAGATTTTGAAAGGCAAAAACATTTGCTGCTTAACTTATAGTTTATTTTTTAATTATTAGTGGAAATATGCAGGTTAAAAAAAAATCAAGTTAAGGGACAACATAGCAGTTGGATGGGCAATTATTTTTATTACACTTTATAACATTTCACAACTTTAAAGAGACAAGATACCTTATTCACTTTTAAAATGAGCCAAACTACTTATCATTTACTCAAAAATTGTAATTATCTTGTTTTTGTGGGTTTTCAAATATTTTATTTATTTTTTAATTTCTTTACAAAATCACAAGACACAGTTTATTGGTCCTTTTGCGTAAGTTCCTATTTACGCAAAAGGAGATCAAGATCTTCAAAGAAAGTGAGGTAAAGTGGATGGAAAGCGTAGTTTACAACCTTGTTATGACAATTTGTCCATGAAGACATATGCAACTATCCAACAGACTTTGCTTTTATTTGCTTTTATGAAGTCTAATTTTGTTTTTTTGTTTTTTTGTGGCTTTAAGTCCAACTTGAAGTATTTAATCATAGTTAAGGCAATCAGTGTGACGGTCTTGTTTGGTTTATAAATGATGGAAGATATTTATATCCTTCAATTTTGTGAAGTTCACTATAAACAGGAATAAATTCAAAGAGCACATTTATTTTCACATCAGTCACTATTTTTCTATATTTTTGGCGTTGGCAATTAAACACATGCCTCCCATTTACAGAGAACACAGAGCATCATTGGCTCAATCAGTGGCTGCAAGAGTTGACAAATCTCAGAAAAGAAATAGATGAAAAACAGAAAAAGAAAAAGTCTCTTTGTTAATGAAGATAAAAGTAATGGCTCCATTTTGCATGCTATCACAATTAGTCTCACCACAACCATCTGAAAGATCCTTCCAGAAAAGGCAGATCACTTGACCCCCCATCTGTGACTGAATCCCATCACCCCATTAGGTGCTCTCTGCAACCATAACATCTATCTCTCCTCATGCTGGACACAGATGCTTAAAAAAGAAGAGGGCATCACAAAGAGCTGACAGTGTAGAAGTCACACGATGCCTGTGATTGAAAAGGTCCATTATTCAGACTAACCAAGCCCAAGAATCTTATGAATCTGCTGGTGCTTTCAAAAACAAACTTAAAACAACATAAAACTGCTATGTGGTTGGGATATTCTTGAGTTTAAAAAGCCATCCTTGACGGGAAGTTAAAGGCATCCTCTCTTGATGTATATCATGAGAAGATCTAAAGTTTCCAATAAGAATGTAATCATAATTTTCTTTGTTCTAAAAAAATTATTTATTTCATAGTGCAAGCAAATACATGGAGGTGAGGTGTTTGTTTATTCTGTAGAATGCTTGAAAATTGGAAGTTGCATTTATCAATCAGTCCAATATCCTTTGGGATTTTCTGAAATAATCATCTGATCATATTGGAAATAAGTAATAATCATTTTTCTTCTGCATGCATAAACATTGTCTCGGGGCATCTGTTGCTGGCTCATCACAGGGTCCACATATTTCCAAGAATTATTTAAAGGATTGCATGTCAGGGTTTGAATCCTCTCCCAGTAAGCATGTGGGTTTCTTACGAATACTCATATGACTTCACTCCGCATTTTAAAAAAAATGCAACTGAATTGAAGAGTCAACCAACACTGGTTCGACTGCAGAAAGGCATAAAGACGGACAGTATTTTCACGCTGGTAGACCCTCCGCCAGGTGGAAATTTACCTTTGACTTCTGCACCATATGTTTAAAATGAACAATAGGTCAATCACATAACAACATAGTCTTGCAAGGTTTTCCAGAACAGTGCAAAATTTCAAATACTCAAAGTGGCTGAATAGTTAAGGTCAGGTTATCGAAAGCTACTAAAACGGACATTTCTAAAGTAGCTCAACCCGAAGCATGAATCCATTTTGAATTTGCACACTGCAGAGGATAATGAGGGGTGCTGAGAAGCTCCTGGGTGTATCCTTAAACTTCCGTCATGAATTTCCATGTTGTCAAAATCTCCTCACCTCATCTCCATGAACATTTTGTGTGTATCTCTCCCAGTTCCTCTGTGTTCATCCACTCTGGGATTGTGGAGCTTCCCAGGCTGCAGCTTCACACCTGAGTCTGATCGTCTCATCAGGAGAAGCTGCTCAGCTGATTTCCTTTGCCTTTTGTTGAGGTAAATGTTCTCAAGTTCCACACAAGACTTTAACCTCCAACTGTTTCCCTTCCCTATCAGAAAAAGATTCTCCACATCTGTCCTTCCCACATACTTTGCCAAGTCACCCACTGTCACTTTTACTTCTTTGTCTGCCTTTTGGCTCATCACAAACAACAACCAAACCCCCAGAGAAGCTTCTACAGCACAATTTGCTGCAGCCACATTCAGAGTCTTCTCAACTAGTCCAAGATGTCCAGCTTCTAACCATCGAGTAAGATCTAATCTGATTATTAATATTCTCACCAAATACTCTCTCCATGTACCGAGAGAAACAGAAAAAAGCCATCAGCACAAACTATGAATGGATTCATTTTCCATTGTGAATAAATCTCCATGAATCATCATATTAAGGTAAAAATCAACAGGCTTAAAACAGAACACAAAAGCACAGACAACTTTGGAATGACTAACAAGAAGATTTATGATTTTTGCCTCATTTAAAATGACAAAAAAAAACAAAAAAAAAAAGCTTCCAACAACATTATGAACAGGTGAACTAGTCTGAAGACTGAAACTACCGATATTGCGTTTGCATAGTTAAATGGGGCCTTTTATCACTGCTGTCACATAGCAAAAAGTCTTTGGTTTGAATCCAGATTGTGACCTCTCTGTGCAGAGTTTGAATGTTGACAGTTCAAAAACATGTATTAAGAACCAATAAAAATGAATATGAATGACTTCTACTAATGAATTAAAAGAGCCATGAGACGTTTTCCCTTTATCTGCCAAGGGTGGCACGGTGGAGCAGTTCTTAGCGCTGCTGCCTCACCTCAAAAATATTCAAAGTTTGAACGTCTCTGTGCTGCTGACCTGTCCAGGGTGGACCCAGCCTTGACCCAGATGGATGTATTAATCTACTGCCACCTCAATGTGCTTTTGTGTTGCAAAAGTGACACAGCCTGTGCTGATTAGAGGGACTTTTGGGAAAATTGAAAACACAGATTCCAGCATTAACACCGAGGTAAACATTTGACAGCAGCAGCAGACGGATTTACGTTGCAAGGATTCACACAGGATTCCCAAAAGCACAATCCCAAAATAATCCAGGCAGACATTTGAATGAATCACAGCTCCTAATTGACTCATTCTAATTCTGGTGATTCGTCATTGCTTAGCGTGGTCAAAACAGCATTAAATTTTATTTCCGTCCTTATTTTAATCTAGCAAATCAAACTGACTCAAAACACAGCACTTTCTTGCTTGCGGTGGTTTAATAATTTATTTACTTTCGAAACCAAAGGAAGCCACTAAAGTACTTTCATAAAGAATTGCAATTATTAAGAGGGTTGCTGTAATTTAGCTCCCACATGTCCTCAATGTCTGAGGAAGTTCAATGTGTAGAAGGTAGGAGAAACATGTTCCACATAATCACATTAAATTCAAACGTATTTGTCTGAATAGTCTGGAGCAGCATTCGTCATTTAGAGCAGTCTCGCCTTTTTTTCCTGAGTAAAATATCTGGTCATCTGAGCGGCGCTAACTGAACTGTCACAGATGATTAGAGGAGGAACAACTTGTCTTGGTATCCCAAAGAGCATGAGGTCCTCACGAGAGAGGGTGAGCCACAACCAGAATCAATGTCACCGTTCAGATAATCATGCATCACCGATTCACCATGTAAGATGCATTTTGTTTGCTGCCTAACTGTGTAAAGCCTCTATTCATTTTCTGACTTTTCCACAGAAAAAGGGGGGAAAAAACATGGTCAGCGCAGTAATGATCCATCTTTCTTGAAATTCCAGCCCTCTTGTTGGGAAGAGAGTGTTCAATGCAGGGTTTTCAGTCTGGTTGCTTAATTTATTCTTGTGACAAACCAGACTGACAAAATTCTCAAATGTTTTTAAACTAATACGCCTGTAATCTTGTTATTCCTTCCAATTAAAGACGTGTGAGAGGCAATTAGATTTGTTTGAAATACCATTAAGCATTTCTCATACTTGAAATGGAGGCACTTAGTCCTTACAGTTTTGTATGTTTCCAGAGTAAATTGTTGAAACAATTTCCAAAACTCACATCTGCAATGCTGCATTATTGATTCACAGATTTGTCAAGTTGGTTAGGCTTTCAAGAGAAAAGGTTGTGCTGCATAAGTTGCAGTCTTGCCCATTAGCCAAAGAAAATATGTGGTAAAGTTTCTCAAAGAGGGATAAAAAGTTTTAACAGGGACTAAACAAGAAATGTAAGAAGTCATACTTGTTAATACATTAATTAGTCAATTAATAACTTTAGTGAGAACCGGTTAAAACCAGATAAAAAGAGACAGAGAGGGAGAGAAAGGAGGACAGAGATCCTCTTATGAGTTTTCTTCAAATATTTTATTTTGCTCAATTCATCTCTTCCCTTATGAAGAAAAGCCTCCCCACAGCATAATGCTGCCAACACCAGGCTTTGTAGCAGAATGTGCATTGTCCTTTACATGGACAGTATACTTCAGTCTCATTTGACCAGAGGATCTTCTTGTGTTCCTTACATGCTGACACTTTTTATGACTTTCTTCTTCCCAGGACAGATTTATGAAGTGTTGGATTTGTGGTTGTCTTGTCAACAGACTCTCCTGTGGATCTGTGCTGCTCCTCCAGAGTTACCAGGCTCCTCTTGGCTGATCTTTGCTCTTCTGTCTGTTTAGGTGGAAGATCATGTATTTGAAGGTGTGCAGCTGTTTGATACTCTTTTCATTTTTGGTTGGTCGATGAAGTGTTGCTCTGATAGATGTTTGAAACTTGGGATACTGTTTTATAACTTTAGTTTGCTTTAACAGATTTAACAGCACTTTCAATTGGGATGTTTTTCTTTTTTCAATGTAAACTTCAATCAGACAGTGCACATTTTTAAGATTTAATACATGTATGTACTCTGTACTGTTTCTGTACTGTTCTTTGTGTACTACTTTGTGCTTGAGGGTAATGTATATTTTCTTTCAGAAACATGGTCCCTGTTCAACAAACTAAAAGATGAACAAACAAACTCCACCACTGTCTGCTGCTCTCCTTGATCTTCACAATTACACAATAAATTCTGCAGAGTTAAATCAACACCATGCCGAGTCTATTTGGTCCCTTTCAGAATTGGCATTAATTTAACTCTTATAGAGTTATTTCAACAATAGTTTGAGTAGTNTAAATTGACACCAATTCTGATAAGGACCAAATAGACTCGGCATAGTGTTGATTTAACTCTGCAGAATTTACTGTGTATTCACTAATGTTCTCTATCAAACCTCTGAGGCCTTCAGAGAGAAAATACCTGAGATTTGATTACAAACGTGTTGACTATTTAGCAATTACATAACTTTGGAGGGCAGTGTGAATACAAATGCACAATTATCCACCACTTTGTATTAACTTCTTATACAATGTTATAAACCAGCTAGAGATATATATGACAAAATGTAAATGCATATAGTTGGTATTATCTCTCATACAAGGTGAAAATCATGAAACTATAGATATGTATATTAATCTGGTCTCATCTGGCAAAAGCATCTCCTTTATAATGTTTGCTGTGTCTCCTAATGGCTTGTTGAAAACTTTAAATGAAAATTTTAATGGGTTTCTTCTTTCCACTTTTCACCAGTGGCCAGAACTGTGGAGTGTGTAACTAAACGTTGTCCTGCAGATGACTCTCCTGCAGACGGATAAGACAGAATTGAAAAAATTAAATAGAAACAATTTATTAAGTGATTAATAACCTTCTTGAATAGGAACAGGAAAAGCTTTCTAAACTTCTGCTTTAAAACTTAAGATCACATTTTGCATAACATAATGTACACAAATTGATATGAAAATGCTCTAATGCAAGGGAAATATAATTTTTCATGCTGATAACAGAAGCCTTTGTATTGATATTTTTATTTATTTGCTACAAAATATTTTGAAAATTGCTTTGAGCCCCAGCTAAATTTCTGCAGCTTTAATGACTAAAACCAAAAATGACTATTTTTGAATTTACATGTGAAACATTATTGATAAATCGGACTTTTGTGTCTTTTATTCCATTTCCTCGTTGGGTTTCATACTTCTGTTGATAATTAATAGAGAAGAATTGGTTCAAGTTCAGAACCGTGCAGAACATCATTAATTTATTTGCCGAGCGTCGATGAGACAGTGGCATGAACAAGATTTTGGTGTTTCACAATCCTTTGGGTTTTGGGTCTATTTGTTTATTTTTTGTGTTTTGATCATTTCCTCGTTAATTTATGATACAATATATAGATCTTGCCATATTCAGTTCAGTTCTCTGTGTTTATTACTGTCATATTAGTTATTACATTTGTGTTTAGTTTCTTAATTTATTCTTGCATTTTGTTCCATTTGAATTTAGTTTTCTTAGATTAAAGTCAAGGATGTACATCCGTGTACATCCTTGTTTGTACAACTTCTTGTACAAACAAGATTTTGTACCAATTCAGCAAAGGAATAATGAAAAACCAGGAGCTTAAATTCTGGAAACTGACAAAGGAAATAGAAATTGACAAAGTAATGATTAATACACAAACACCCCTGGATTGTTAAAACAGGTACAAACCTCAATCCTTTATGGTACAAAGTCACTAAATAACCTCACTTTGGCATCTTTACTCTTTATGCGTTCTGTATTGTAATGATGTTCTCTTTATGCAATGTATCATAGCCCAGTGCGTCAGTGTTTGTATCTCTTTCCTGTTCCTTAAAATCAGATCCAGACATTGGTTCTGCTGGAGGTTTCTTCCTGTTAAATGCAAATCGTTCCCCTCCAGTCACCCTGTTCTTCCACAGCCTTTTGGGATTTCAGTAAAACAAAAAGTGGAATCTCCTGACTGACTTGGATTGACAACTATTTTTTTTTTTTTTTTTTTGCAAGCTCCATTGTACCACCTTGTTAATCAGACTTAGTTGTTTATACACTGATAACATTAAATTGAGCAGTTGGATTAGATAAAGTAATTTGAAAGCCCTGTAAAATTTATTTTGTTGAGAAATGGTGACATGTAAATAAAATCATAAAAGAAGAAGTGGGTTACATCATGCACATGGTTGTGTGATTTCATCTCAATATAAATCTGGCTGTTTTGTGAACTGAGGATTGATGTTGAACCTCTTTTCATTTTGGGCCAAATCAAGATCGAGAATGTCCTCAGATGTTATCACATCGTGGCAGAATGTGATGATAAAGCTACCTACAAACAAAATGTCAAAATATTAATAAATGGCTTTTCTGCATTTGAAATTAAATATTCACATTGATATAATCTGGTACTATACAGACAAAACTGCTGCTGTTTGGTTGATATATTTTTAAGCACACATCTCTCATCTTGAAGGTTCTATTTCCACCTTACAGGACCACAAAAAAAAAAAATCTTGCCGGCCGGATTTGGCCGGAAATTATTGGTGAACAAACAGCATCAAAAAGACCAAGTAGGCCAGCCGACTGGTTAAGGTTTAATTCGCTCTGAGGAGATCTTACTGACTCAAGTGGAGGAGAGGTGAAGAGGACAAATGTGAAGGTACAGTTTGAGGAATAATAGCGCTGCAAAACAACAGCGTGCTGCGTGACTATGAAGCGAGTATGTCAGGTTTTCCGTGGGCGAAACCCACTAACTCATCAGCCCACCAGGAAAATGCCCGGCAGTCCCGTATGCCTGTCCACCCCTGCTCAAGAACCAGGGTTGGAAAACACTGATTTAGACCTCTAGTTCAGTTCTAAAAGGATGCAAAAAGTCATCTTTTCATTTCCTATTCATCTTATATGTATTTAATAAATTCCCCAGCATCTTCTAATCTTCCTGAACAACTTGAACAAATGATGTTTCATGCAGTTTCATCCTCATTCACTCCTAATTTCTACAGCTCAAAGTTAAATTTACCTTCTTGTTTGTCTTCATCAAATAAGTACATTAAAAGCACGAAGCTGCATTGTTCCTTTTGTCTGCTTGAAACGATTCAGAACTCATTTGTGGCCTCGTGCACAAAGAGTCACTCTGGGACATGAGGATATTTTCAGAATTACAAACAAGGACCCGTCTCTTTTGTGTGACCTCTCCTCACAGAAAACCATGTGTTTGTCACACACACTGGAAAACAAGCTTTACACAACAGGAGTGTGAAATCACCATGTTCCAAGACTGGGAGTGGTGGCGGGGTGGTTGGGCTCTCAGCGGACTAAAAGAAAAAAAACAAATCTGTGCTCTCGGACAACATGAGGCACAAACAAAGGCTCCTGAATTAATGAGCAGACTCAGGTAACTTTGTTCTCATCTCTCCAGGAGTTGGCATTTCACACTCAATGTACTGATCAACTACAGACACGACAAACTGTTATGGGATAATGAAATTGTGTGATTTTATTAGATTACATTTGTTCCTTAGATTCCTATTGTTATTAGATATATCATTTAAACTAAACAGTAATTATTCTTAAACTGAAGAAACCTTAATGTCTCTAAATAAAGTTAAAACGGCAACAATAACATTATTGGTAATTTTGACATTATTTGTGATAGGATATAGCTAAAAGCTATTGAGTTCATATATATATATTTGATCTTCTACTTATATGTATATGTTTTTACAGATTGTAGAAGTTTGTCATCAGTAATATGTTTGATTTTGTACTTTGAGGACACTGCATTACAAATAAAACGCATGTAAATTAAGTAAATATTCCTTTTTATTACACAAACAAAACTATTTCAACACGAAAGGGAAATGATTTTGCATGCTATGCAAAATTTTAACTTGATTACTAACTGAAATCATCCTTGTTTATAAAATAAATCTTTTGGTATACAAATGGGACAAATTTAATTGATTCAGATTATTAAGCAAAAGATAGAAAAACATTTTTTGTAAAGATGTTATAGACTGGTGCATACATAATCCAAAATGAATTTAAAAATAGTCTACAATATAATTGATTGCCTAAAAATTAAGTGCTATATATAAAAATTTTGCATTACTCTTCTGCAAAATTAGCAAAAGCTATGTACCCAGATTTTACAACAGCCCAAAGCTTACAAAATTAATGCTTGTAACAAATAGTTTTCAATTTACCTATTCCTGGGGAAATCATCAAATGTTTGGCCCATATCGTAATGTGAAAATTTGATTAATATTGTAGTAGGTTTTCGTTATTATAAAAAAATGTTCCTATTTTTTTAATTCTTGTTTCAACTGTTAGAATTTCCACTTCCAAACTTCATCATTCTCCTTCTTTTAAATATATATTTATTTTTTTTCTTTAACTAAAATGATGGAGAAAACTCATGAATTTCACAGAGAAACGTGAAGTTGGATTTTTCAGCAAGAAAAATGAGCAGCGACGTTACAAAATCTCAAATTTCTACATCAATCTACAAAGTTGAAGCTTTCAGTGGTCAACGGTCCCATGGCGCCATCTGGCGTCCAAAATAGGGAACAACGACGCTGCTGCGTAACATCCGGCTCAAACATGGCTGCGCCCTGACAAATGTCACACTCTCTAGTTAGACTGAAAACATTCTGGTAATATTTGCAGGTCGATCAACTGTGGAGCGAAACATCGAGAGGAGAAGGCTGTGACTATCATCTGTGCGTCATTCTCCGTCCTGAGAGGTTTCTCATTTCTTTATCTTACTCTTCTGCTAAGCTATTTAGCTTAGCATCGACTGGACCGTAGTTTTGCTATTTACAATGCAATGACATTTGCACAGTTTTCTTTCAGCTTAATCCGAGTTTAGTGCAGGAAACTACATACTAATATAGTTATCTCAACATTTATGTCTTATTTTCTACAGGGTGTTTCATCATGGTGCATTTATGTGAGTAGAAAATTTTATTTCCTTTTTTAATATAGAAGACAGTTACGAAAGTAAATAGTCTTTTTTTTTTTTTTTTACCTTTGCTAGTTTTTCATCTGGTACCTATCATCATATTTACATAATTTTAGATAAAATGAGTACTGCATTTCACCTTACAGCTTTAATCAGTAAGTTGGTAATCTTATCAAATAAATTCCTAAAATAACTCTGGGAATTTATCATTAATATAAGAAACTAACATTCAGTAAGAAAGAAAAAGCTGTTTTTCATCATCTTGTTGGAGGATATTTGTCATCAGAAGTTGTAGCTGTTAGCATAAAAGAAAAATAAAAAGATGTCCATTATTTAATTTATTCTGATCTAAATACATTTTCTGCAAAAATGATTTTAAATAGAATCTAAACTATAATTTGTTTGTATGAAAGTAAATTTTTATCAATGGAAGTTTGCCATATGTCACTGAATCAATGAGTTTATTTCAGAAGAAGAAGTATGTTTTCCTCTGATGGTCCTTTTTGTCCTGATGTCCTCATGCAGCGTCCCTCCTTTTGAAGAACTACCACGGCGGCTACGTCGTCATCCGCCTCGCCCTCGCAGGCCACAAACAAGCCAACCGACCCTTTTATCGCATTGTGGCGGCTTACAACAAGAGGTCAAGGGATGGTAAATACATCGAGCAGCTGGGCAGCTTCGACCCGCTCCCTAACATCTACAACGAGAAGCTTGTCAGTTTCAACTTCGACCGGATCAAGTACTGGATCGGCTGCGGTGCACACCCGTCCAAACCGGTGGCCAAACTTCTAGGTGTGTGCTCACTTTCTTTGACACGAATTGTAGCCTGTGACAGGATTACACAATTTTGTTGTTGAGCAATTCAGTTAATTCATGAGGAATTGTTTAATCAAGGAGGCCCTTACGTAACTTTTTATCAGCACCTGCACCTTAGAAACTGCTGTGAAGTTCTTTACTTTATTTTCTTTTGTTTGAGGGTTTTTTTTTATTTCTTTTCATATTTACCTCTCAAATATTTATGTGCATTCAACATTACCTGAATCACCTTGATAATGTACTTTAATTCATAGGTTTGTTGAAGGTCAAGGGAGAAACAAAGTTCCCGAAACTATCAGTAGATAAAACTAAGTACTGTATTTTCATGACTATAAATCATACTTTTCATACTTTGTTAAATGTTAATTCATACTGACAGACATGAACCAAGGATTAGGGTTTCTTGGTGTTACTGCCAAATACAAATGTACTCCATACTTTAGTGATTTTTATTTGTAAAATAAAAATAAAGTAAAGCAATGTATAATTTCCCTTTCACTACTTTGAGGTCGGTCTAATTCATGAAGCACCCCTAAAATACTTTGTGGTTTTATCTGGAACATGAGTAAATCCATAGAAAGTTTAGTAGCCTTAATATTTTTGCAAGACACTGTGAATGAGCCAGGCTGCATCTGCTTCCGAAGTTTAAAAGCAACTTTTCTTTCTTGCATCCACAGGGTTGTCTGGGTTTTTCCCCCTCCATCCCATGACGGTAACGGAGGCAGAGCGTCGAAGAGCTCTCGCGAAGCTGGCAGAAACTGCCGCGGGAACAGAGGACCCCCTGCAGGAGGAGAAACAGGCTGACGTGTGATCGGATCACAGGGAAGCAGCTGTTACTTTGAAGGAAAACTTATAAAAACACGTTTTTCTCTTTCTTGGTGGACTGCTCAAAGCAACTGATCTAACGTCTTGAAGAACAAACTTCTTCAAAAATGTGAACAACTCATAATGTTGACAAAAAAAATCAACAGCTTAGAGTTGATCGTGGATTGACAAAGGCTGTATCTTTTGGTTACTGCAAAGCCATGCATGTTTTTATTAAAAACTTCTTGCCCCTTTTGAAATTCACTGTAAATCTCTTTGTCTCATATTATGTCTTTTTGGTTTATACATTGGAGCCATGTCAAAGAAATAAAGGTGCAAGGTAGTGATGGGGCATCATGAAGCGTTTCGACACATAGCAAAACTGTATTGATACTGTGTCACTGAATACTGACCCCTGCTGGACATTAAAAACCCCTACTGGCAACGTAGTTGACAGACTGATTTGATGACCTAGTCTATACAATAAGATTTAAGTCATTGTATATTATATAATGTCATGTCTTCAGTTAAATTCAAAATATTTGATATTCTTAGATACAGTCAATAAATAATGTGAACATGTACCATAAAGTGAAAATTTAAGTGAACATGTTTGGAATGAAGATGCTTGTGGACTGTGGGGGGGTTTTTTTCCACAAATTTTCATTCAAAAAAATTTGTTTTTCCAACATTTTGAAATTTTGTCTATTACGCTTTTTTGACACAACTTCTGCTCTGGAAAGAAATGACTTAAACATTACATTTATATGAAATAATTTATAAAAAGCAACTGAGTAATTTGTAGAATGGCTGTATACCTGAGTTTATCCAGGTGTATCTGGGGCTTCATTCTGATGCCTGTCCCTTTAATGCCTCAGCATTGAGGAGGTGGATTTATTTAAATAAGACAGTTCTGTTAAACATATGCAACACTTAACCTGCAGAACATAATATGATAACCAATACCTTATTTTCTGATGTGGATCAAAATGGACCCAAACTACGAAACCTTTCGTTTGCCTTGAGGCTCCATAGTTGACGCTTTACTGTAAAAGATCAAGAACTCTTTAGGCAAATGCATCCCGTTGACAGATTCGCTTCCTTATAAACACAGTTAGGCGCCAGTGTCATTTTGAAACAGTTCCTGTATCAACACGGGGTTTTGTCTATGGGCTTGACGCATACGGTGTTGCCGGACCCATCACTAATGCAAGGAATTTGTGTTTGTTGATGGGGTTGATGGCAAACACACAAATCATTTTAGGAATCACTAAATGTTTTTAAGAATAAAATCTCCACCCTTGACTATTTTTTTTTTTAGAGTTGAGACAACATTAAACTAGATTGAGATCACTGACAGAAGTGGCTGCTGAAGTCAGTTTACAGTCAGTAAAATGTTGATTCACCTGCTTTGTACTTGAAATGTTTACATAAAAGGTTTAACTTAAATTGCTTCTGGCAAAGTAAATAAATGGGTAGAAGGTAAATTTTGCCTCCTACTGAGCAGAAACCTAATCCATTACAATGTATTTATTTAAAAATTAAGAACAAAGCCAAAACTTGGAAACAACATGTAAAGAAAATTGAACTCTGCATGGTTTTATAGATTGTAGAGCTAATTCAAATAAGACAGTTTTAACTGGGTGTTTTCTTTTTTAGTTCATGGGTATTCTCTGAATAAAGTAATATCTCATTATTGCAATGTTGAAGATTTCAGCTTATAAAGTGAAAGAGTAGAGTGAAGAAGTAGGGCCTCCATATAGTTATCTATATTTATGTGAGCAGAGATAAGACATTAAACAATGTTGCATATGGTTTTAAGATATTGATTTTGTTTTTTAGAGAAAAAAACTAAATCAGTTTCTGGTAATACAAAGAAACATCTGGAGCAAACAGTAGAGTAAGACTTAAATGCCATCAGTGAGGTTGTGCTTGTGTTTTGCTTTAAGTGAGCCTTGCTTTCATAAGAAGAAGTTATAGTTATGGTAAAATGGTAATGATTGAAAGCTAAAATTAGGGGATAAAAAAGGTTTAGAGAAGCTGTGGACATTCAATAATTTGAGTCTTACATTCTTCAATGGTGGTAAAATGTGTCTTGGTTTATAATTCATATATTTATGAGGAGGATTTTAAAGGTTTCTTTTAGTTAAACCTTATAAACCCTCCTTGAAACTTACTGTTCAACCAACTAAAATTAACCCAACGCTTTACCAGGAACCAGTTTGTCATACGAGAAGAAGCTACTGATAAACTGGCATAACTGGGAGTTGATGGCCGACTGTCAGGTTCAGGAATCTCAGTACATTCATAATTTCATAGCTTCCTTTAGAACATGTGTGACAAAAGACCCTTTGAGTCTCCATAATTAAGTTACAGCTTTAATAGTTTTGAAATAATGGTCATTGTTGAAGGTTATTACAATAATGACACAGCTTAGAGAGAAAGCGAGACTTTCTGCTGCGACATTTTAGCAATGATTTTCTAAACAGCAACCAGAGGAGTGGATAACTTTACAAAACCTCTTCAGACCTCGGTCAAAAGACCATCTTCACCTTGTCACAGCTCGTTTCTTTTTGTTGCTATTGATATAATTTGTTACACTGACTGATCATGTTCAATAACCTAATTATGGAGCAGATGCTGAATTATATAACTGTGATATGTTGGGAAAATATTATTTTAATAAAAGTCATGAAACCTTCCCTCTTGTTTCTGTATTGAAATTAAAGAATAAAACTATTGTAAAAATAAATAAAATCTATACATTTGAGAGAAAGAAAATGTATGCATCATAAGGTAAATATTTTAAAATCTATTTTATCATCTACCTGCTTTGGTTATCATTTTTACCCAAATTCAGCATAAAAGTTTCAAACCAACTCTAGCTATTAGTTTCCAAGAACAGCTATGCAATAATATCCAAGTTAGTAGAAATCAACACTGGACAGATTACAAAGACATAATCTACAAGGATGAAGATACAAATACTGGCTGCTGTGGTCTTAACCTGTTTACACAATCAGGTTTTTAAATTTAACTTCAATCCCACCTAGATAAAAATCTCTTTTGCAAGAGAATCCTGGCCAAGACAGACAGCGGCACACAGAACGTTACAAATAATTTGTTTCTTTTTATCTACAATGTGTAGATCAATAAATGTGTCTACACATTTATTGATCTACACACAATGTGTGTAGATCAATGTGTATTTTGGACAGCGGATAAATGATAGTACCCAAGAAAGAAACCAGAAATCCTGATCTTTTCAGAAATTAGCAATACAGTTGGCAGATCAAACATCACCTCTGGCTCTGTGTCAGTTGGCCTCTTTTCCAATTTGTAACCCTATTTTGTACTAATATGGCCATTTCATCCCATCCTCCTTTCATTTTGTACCCATTTCCTGAGTTCATTTGCTATAAGACATTAATTTTGGTGTAAAGTATTTTCATAAATGGTGGAGTTGAATGGTTGTAAAATACTCAAACAATTGAATTAAAAAGTTTGAATCCCGCGCTTTTTCTATTTGGTTCTGATTCTTGTTTGGACCAGCTGACAGATATGATAGATTATAGACTGTGATTAAAGCACTGTGACTTCTCAATGATCTTTTGCTGTTCAATGTTATCTATTGGGCTCGTGCATCAACTCGTCCTTACAGAGAACTATGAGTAGAACATAGAAAATTACTTTTAATCTTTAGTTGTAGAAACTATTGCAATACTTTTAAAAGAATGAACGTGTGAAGGGTTAAAATGGCCAGAACTAAATTGTCAATATGTCCATGATGATGCGGCATCGCAAAAAAAACCACAAATCTTTGATCTTGCACCTTGTAGCTTTTCATCCATGCATTCTTTTTTATGTTATCTAAGGGGGCTCCTATCAGCTGGACCCGTTGGTACACTGTCCTGGGGACAACTCTGAAATCTTGAGCTGTTGCCTGATATCAAAGATGATATTAAAATCAAAGTGGAAGTTTCTGGAGACATTCTAGTCAAATTCCATAGGAAGGATCCCCTTTAGAAAAATCCAGCAAGCAAAAGAACCTCAACATTTGCATGTAAATGGGATTGGACCTATCTGCCCCCAAGTCGCAGCTGAAATGGAGAGTGAGAAAATGAGCATAATCCCCTCAAGAGTGAATGTGTAACAGAATATATAACTACATGGTCGCAAACAAGTCTAGGTGCTAGAGCACGAGCAGCAGGGGCATGTTTAAAAAAACTTGTATAGATGTACACACATACACATGCATACTAATAAGGGACCCAGAATGGAAGAAGACAGAATGAAGTAGAAGAGATTATTTACTACTCTCTTTATCGTACACAAAAAACTGTACATAGTGTATATTGTCAGAGTGTAAGGAATGCCTGCGACAGACTGGCGACCTGTCCAGGGTGACCCCGCCTCTCGCCTAATTTGTCATGTCTCACAAATTAATTACGGAAACTATGGCTTTAAATTTTATTGGGTTTTTTAATCATTATCCCAGAACTAAAAGTCATATTTTGTCTTTCAGTTGGAAGCACTGTCCAAAAAGCTGTCCCAGGAGCCTACGAAGCTGTAGAAGTTATAAAATTAACGTATGTTTTTCTAAAAAATTTCTTACTAATATGTAATGAACATTTGGTAGTTTTTTACATTTAGATGCAAGAATTTTGTCTTTCATAAATACTTTTTTATGTTTATTTTGCAACAGAAGGGGAAGCATTGTCTCAGAGAGCGTGGTGCTGTACAACGATCAAAACAATGAAACTCAGATATAGTTTCTCAATCAGCTTGATCGTGTGCTGAATGACATCTTAAATGACGACACGAACCTCTGTAATATCTCAGGTTTTTGGGAGTCAAGTGTTGTTTAGTGGATTAAGCCTTGATTACAAGTAGGTTTTCTCTCAACAAATTTTCAGTAAATATTTATTCCATGACTATGTTCTATCTAAATTATTGGTCATTTTTCATCAACCAGACATTACAGATCTGAAGCCTTTCCTCAGCTGCTTCCAGTTATTGGTTGTCAATAATCAACCAACATTATTCAGCTTAACACAGCTGAATAATGCAACTGGCAACTTCTACATTATTTTTTGTTGTTAATCATTTAAATATTACTTCTTTTAGGAAAAGGATCTGTGTAAATTGACTCAGCGCTATCTTTTAAAGAGGATTTATTTGATTTCTCCAAAAGAGGTAGCTGCTGCTGAGTTGTTTTCTGTCATATTGATGAATCAATCTAAAATTATGCTTACTATAAAATAAAAAATAACATTTGGTTATGTCCACACTTTGGACACAACTGTATATACTGTAGGCCCGGTGCTCTGCACAAAGTGTGTGGAAAAATGAAGAAGAACTTTCTCTCAAGTCCGAATGTTATTTTAAGCCTACATGTATAATACATGTGATCCTCACCATTTGTTTAGTCTTCTATTTTACATTATTTGCTTTAGATTGTTCCTTGGTGTACCTTTCTTTTAATCTCCAGCAAAACGAGAATGCGTTGATGTGTTGAGGGATGAATACATGCTAAAAGAATGAAGCTATAAGCAGTTACTGACAGTGACATCAGCACCACGGTTCATAACTAAATGAATAGTTTGAGTTCACCGCAGCAAACCTCGGTTCCAAAACTAGAGAGCTTGCCCACTTCCTGAACCCATTGCTGGCAGTCGGTTCAACAAGAGAGGAGCCTGATAAGTAAATCCTCTGCTCCCATTCTTCTTTCACATAATCTCTAATCCAGAGGTAAGCCTGCAGACTGTGAGTCCAATGCTCAAATTGAAGGTTATGGAGCTGTTGGGTCTTTAAGATATGATAGGTTTTAGAGCTTGACAGGTCATCTGAGATCACTTTTGCTGTAGTCTTATAAAGAGTCAGAATGAACAGTTTTTAAATGATGATTTAGATAATTAGAGGCAGATTTAATCCAATATGCCCTGCACACTGCTTGAGCTAAGGGACATAATCTGTTCAAATATATATCTGGCTTAGTAGCACTGGAGGTGAAGGTACTGCCATCCAGAGAAATTTAATAATAGCATTTTCCCTATAACCTATCCAGTATCCAGTAGAAATGTGTTCTCTTCTTTTGGAAAAGATCTTAAAGGAAAGACCTGCTTCTTGCGCTGAACATGTGTTTCTACTGTTTTAAGATCTGGGGTTGATGTATATATATTTATATTTTAAATCCACAGAAAAATTCTCTGGAGTTCCCAAATGGCCATTACTGTCTTCTGTCACTAGATGGCAGAGATGTATTTTACTGAGATGATTGTTTATGGAAAATGAGTACAGGGAGACATTAAGAGGGAGAGGGACTGACAACATTTATTTAATGTTCAATAGGATTTAATGTAAACCAGTGATCTGAAAGCGCTCCAAGTTTGAAGCAACAATCAGTCGGTCTGTGCTCTTGTAAATCTGAACTAAAATTGTTTCTGCTTCCTGATTTCAGAAAAACTATTTTGACATTTCTCTAGTTACACTCAGTGTTATGTTTTTGTTTTTGAGGGCGAGTTGCATTGTTTATTTAATTTTTTACAGACTTATGTTTGTTTTCTCTTGTTTTTTTATTATTTGTATTTTAAGACCAACCTGTCAGTGGGACTAGATATGGAAATTAACCCCTGGACAATAATCTCACGTTTTTGCATGCAAATTTTCCAAATCATACATTTTCCTTTAAACAATTAAAAATAAATAAATAAACTGAACTAAACTGAGCAGAAATTTATCTAAGAAAGATCCATTTAAGCTTAACTAGAGAGTTCTGGTTTATAAAAACATTAAGTTAGCTTTGTCTCCATCTAGTGTCCAAACACTGGAAACATGTTGACTAATTTATTTACCTTCAGTTTATGTCTTTTTTCATATGGCGCCCTGACTTGAATAAATTTTAACCACCAGCACTTCATGTTGGGTTAAATATTCAACACTCTGTCTCCCTCCCACAGCAAATGATAAGAAAGATACAAGCAAACATAAGAGGTTTTCATTTGGATTTCTGAGTTATGCACATGGTACAAGTTAAATGTTACCTACAAGAGTGTGTAAACAGTCTCTATTTGTGGTTGATATAATATATATATATATATATATATATATATATATATATATATATATATATATATATATAGTTAATTCACAGCTTTTTGTTATTTCTTTTTTTTTTTATGTAATTTGCCCGGATTATTATCAAATTCCCAAAATAAATTGGGGGAAATGCTGGAGCATCATTGTTTCTGTATGTATTTCATTTATAAGAACTATTGTTAAATTTCAATTATATGCCAAAAGCTTCTTTTTTATTTTTTGGGGTTTTTTGCAGCAACTCAGTTTGAAAAGCGAAACGTGTACTATACATTTATTATAAACAGCTTTAGTCTTAAATTCAACACATTTTAATGGCTTTTAGCTACTTCATCCATCTATTACCCAAACCCTCTTATATGTGAAGGGTTAGTTAGAGTTACATCTATGTACAGCCGTCATTGGGCAAGAAGCGGGTTAAACTCTGGACAGGTCACCTGTTTATGCAGGCAGCACAGAGACACACTGTGATTTATTGGCTGTTTTAGTATGGCTGAATAACCTATTATCCATCATCCATTTGGATTCGGAGAATCTAGAGAGAATCCACTTTGCAGAGTCCAGGCCAGGGTTTGAATCCAGTCGACTTAGAACTACGAAGAAACCCTAAATTGGTTTTTTGAAAAAAATCAGAATTACTAAAAAAATTTGAAATATCATATCCAAATGGCCCTTATTAAATACGTTATTTACGAAGAATTGAATCCAAACATATTCATTTCAAGTTGTGTGCAAGAAAAAAGTGTGGTGCACATAAAAAATGGATACAAAATACAAACATGGGCTGCAACTGTTGCAATCCTCATGTTAAGCCACTGCTGAACTAGAGACAATGTCAGGAGTGACTTACCTGGGCTGAGCAGAATAAGGGTCGGCGTTTTGTGAGCCATAAGAATCCAAATTATAATAAACCCTGGAAATAAATTCATCTTTGTTAAAGAAATCTATATATTTTACATTTTTAATTGAATAAATGAAATGAATGCATTTTAAATCTTTAAAATTATTAGATCCAACTTAAGGTAGTTATCTTTTTTTAACACAGAAAACACAAGCATGCCTTGCTCAAGACAGCCAGCAGAGGGAGTGTAAAGTAGCTGAATCTGTAACTGGAATCATCATAATAGTTTTCATCCAAAGAACAAGCTCCACAAGTCAAACAATTAGCGAGAACTTTGAGGTCAGAATAAAAGTCTTAAGCTTGAAGTAAATTCACTCACAGGAAGTTACTTACTCTGAAAACAGCTTAGTAAGGAAAGACAGGAAGTCGTGACCAATTTTGGAGCATAAAATAAGGAAACAGAAAGAGGACAGAAATAGATTGACATGCCGAATGATTTACTTCTAAAAATATCCCGTGGGCGAAGTTTTAAAAATATCTACAAAAAAATAAAGCCGACAAAAACAATACTTCCTTCTTACTATAAATGATGCCACTTTGTGTATCCAGATGCTTGTCACAAACCTTGCTTGTTAATTTCCAGTTCAGCAGATGTTTAAAACAAGCAATCTGCCTTTCTCAGTGCTCTAGCTTGTCTGAGTGAAACAAGTGAAAAGGTTTGTATGTAGCCTGAGTAGATCAAGCTGCCACCCTTTGTTGCAAAAAGAAAAAGAACAACACCTAATCTAGAGAATCACAAATTATTGTGCCTGTCTGAAAGGTTTAACATAACAGCAGTTGGTCTGCAGCTTATTTAGGGGATATTTGACTTTGCTCTACATGTTTGCCACCTGGACTCAACAGAAGAGTAAAAAATAATAATAATTACTGTTAAAGTGTATAAAAAAAAACCCTTTGTGTGCAAAGTTGGTTGACAAGGAACAGGAGAGTAGTCATGCAAGGAGGAAATTGCTTTTTAACCAGGAAGAGGAAGATTTTACACCTGTCGCTCTTCTTTTTCTGGATGGAGGCCAGACACAATAAAGCACAGCATGAGGGCGTGTGGGTGATAAAACAGGCCAAACAGCTGAAAGGAACTGAGTTCACGCTGACAGATTCAAGAAACAAGGCTGAAGAAAGCTCATAAATAAGTCATTTTATTTTGGTTTTCTTTTAAAAGTCTCAGCTATTCATAATAACAAATGGAATTGTTAAATACTGTACAAAGCATACTGAACTCTCTCAGTGCATTTTCTTTCAACCACAGCAGAGAATTTATTTCTTGATACACTAGTCTTCATTTAGTTTCATTATTTTTCATAAGACATACGAATACCTTAAGATTAAATAGTGTGTGATGTAAACATTTCAAACATTTAGGTCAAAAAGCAACATGGTGGATGGTGAGGAAGAGGAGGACAGAGGGAGTAGACTTCAATGACCGACTGACCTCAAAGGTTATGTTTCCCAAAAACTGAACACCGTGTTTGATACCGAAGGGGTTACTTCAATACATGTGCTACAATTTTCACAACATCCGGGTGCTTGGTGAATAATCTACAACAATAAAACTCTTACGTTCTTCCTGGCTGCCAGCAGCCAAAGTCTGTCAGGCCACACCCACTGCAATCACGTACAGAAAGGAATGCGTGTGCAGAACAGGAAAGTCGGTGTCAAGCAGGCAGGAGGCTGAATCCTGCACCGTCGCTGTATTAACTGGTTGGACTGACATCCCTTATCACAGATCTGCCTGATTTCAAATCCATTTATGAATATTAGGTCAAAAGTCAGGTCACATATTGAGCTTGGGGCCAAATCTTTAATATTTTAAAACCGTTTTGGACAATTTAAAGGAAATATTGAATGAGTTGAGAAATGTTGTAATACTTTTTTCAGAATGTGACCAAAAGTAATGCTGAGCTCAGTTTGACTTGGATGTCAGATTTAGAGAATGACGTGTTGAGCGGATTCAAAAGGTCGGAAAAGCTTGTGGGATTGAACAATACAACTAATATATTTCTTTCCTTTTTAAGCAAACTCTAAAATTAACATGTTCATAAAAATAAGTATGTATGCCAGTGGTTTAATACAACACACACTATCAGAAGTGCTAATAAATAGCTTATAACCACACTTTCCACTATGTGTTACATGTGCGACAGCCATATCGGATATTGGTTTGAGGCATTTCTGTTCCCTTTCTGACTGAAATCTCGGAAAGTCCAACTTTTGAGCACAAACAAGAATAACTACTGCTTCCTCTAACAGTTTGAGGAAACTTCAGTAAGGATGCATGAACACGATTACTGTGCAACCTGGACAGACCTGGACACAGACTGGAAATAAATGCATGTGTGCATAAAAAAAGAAACGGCACACAGTAACAGGTTGTGTTGACAATTCTCTACATATTGCAGAAAGTCCACCACTAAACGATTGTGAATCACATGCACAAACACAAATACTCTCATCAACAGACAACTTCTCCTTATAAGCTGCACCAAAGATTCCTTTGGAAACAAGCATAGCTACCAGAAACAACGTGCCATGTGGGGAAAACACAGAACGAGTAGAACTTGAACTACATCACGTCAATGTTGGGATAAAACATCACACTGATATCTAGGATCCTTCATTTCATTAAAAAGTTCACTGGGATGGGGTTTAGACTTCATATATTAAGTGTTACATGGTTTACATTTACTGACCTTTTGTCCCTTGTAAGATACAAAAGCAGCATCACAGAAAGCCCCATGTGCATTACAAAAATAAATCCCCACCATTCCAGACACAAAACACTGAGCACATAGGGTGCAAGGCCTGCTTGCACCTTTTGATTGTACCACATCGTCAATGACAACTAAAAAAAAAAAAAACAGTACAGTAATGAATGTCATGAAATAAAATCATATAAAAAATAAGCTCTACAAAGTTTAATGTTGATCACAATCCTTAGTCTGACGAAGTATCTTAGTTGTGATAGCTGTTCAACATTACCAGTAACTGTATACAGTGCATACATACCCTGTGAGTTAAAATACGTGGGGGTATTAAGAAAAAAAACTGTAAAAAGCAGCAGTTTGACTGTTAGCGTCTGGTTTCACTATTTTGTCGAGTGTTGTTTTTGTTTTGTTGTTTGTTTTTTGCTCATGTACAGTCCTTCTCCTTCCACTAGAACTTCTCAAACTAAACTAGATCTACTTTCCTCTTGGTGTGGCAGTCACAGGACGAATCTGCAAATGAAGACCGCTGAGGCAGAATGTAGTAATGTGTGTTGCTGTCGCCTTTCACAATGATAGGAACGGTGCATGCAGAGCCCTCACTGTTCTGTCTATGAAAACTCCGACAGCTAACATACTTGGGGTCCGGTGCAAAACTCTGAGTTGGGGGCATGACTCCGTTTTGATATGTGGGGAGGCTCTTTGGACTTGGGGTGCGGGAGATACTTCTGGGAAAATGGTCCCTTGGGGGCAACTTGGGTGGTTTATCATCGTCGCTGTAAGCCCCTGAGGACACCTCTGCTGACCAGCGGCGCGATTCTGTAGTCTTGACCATGCGAGGAGGGATTGGGGGTGGCACCTCTGGTTTGTCTGAACCATTGGTGTAACGTTTTGGACAGAGGCGCATAAATGAAGGTTTGTGTAAAGAGCCTGCAGGGCCAGAGTGAGAACGTCGAAGCTTCCTTTGAGCTTTGTCCTGCGGTCGCGGACAGACCGCATGCTCTGGTGGTTCCTGTCGCTGCTGTTCATGCTGTTGTCGCACTTCCTGCTGATGATATGCGTGATGGTTATGGTGCTGGTGTTGGGGTTGGGAGTGCTGCTGGGAATGTGGCCCTAAAGGGCCATCGTAATAAGCATAGTTTATCTCCCCAACATTTCTTAAGCTCCTTCTGTAGGAGAGTCCACATCGAAAAGGAGACGATTTGGAAGACTGGTCATCATTGGAGACAAGGCGGCAGCTATCATCTGTACTGGTGAAATATTCCACCTCATGATCCATAGCCTGCTCAGTGGAGATGTCCGTTTGTGGTGGGATGGGTGGCAGGGGCTTTGAACATCTAACTGGCGTTACAGGTGGACTGTTCTCGCTGACAGAAAGCCTCTGCATGTCATCTGCAGGACTCGGGGTGGATGGTTCCAGGGCATGGGACAGGGACAGATGGGAGGGTAGGGATTTCTTCTGAGCTAAACTCTGAGACTTGGGACTGTATTTCTGCTCTGTTGAGGAAAAACACAGCACAACAATCACTGCATCAGTGAAACAAGGTTTTAAGATAGGTTACAACTCCATCTTTCAAAAAAAAAAAAAAAAACATAATCCAACACACACTTACTCTCATGGCTTTGGGGCGGTGCTTTCTGCTGAGTTCGGTAGCTCGAGTCTATGTGGCTGTCCATTGTAAAGTAGAAACTGTAAATTAAAACAATATATTTTAGATTTTCAGAACGTCAAGTCACACAAACATAATTTTCTTTTCGTTTACAACACTTCCAAGACAAATATGAACTGCTTATCCTCAACATGTCGCATGAGCCTAAGCCCTGATGAACTTCGAGACCCAAACACTTACTTGTGTAGGGGTTCCTGGCGGTAGCTCCAGGACGGTTTGGATCCAGCCATGCTGTGACAGTAGCTGCCCCGGAGGAAGGGGTTTTCTGTGGGAAGAGAGATCTCCTGGGCAGTCAGGCCCACTGTGGACATGCTCCAGGCACAGTCGGATCGCATCAAAGCGAGGAAACACTCAGATCACCCGGCCGGCTGCCCCTGCTTCTCTCCTCTGTCTAAAAAACACACACAAAAGGCAGGCTTGAGGAGGATGATGGTAAAATGAAGACTGAAAGCAAAAGAAGACAGAGAGGAAACCCCAACCCAAAAAGTCAAGCAGTTCATGACTGACAAGATCCTTCACTAGGAAATATAAATATCTGTTTATTAAAAGAATAAAGATGTAAATGCTTATCTTGGATATTGTAGTTTTACTCCGAAAGAGATTAAGATACAAATGAAGCAGTTTTTATGTCCGATCTGTATGTTTTACAGACTGTTGGTGTATACACAAGCCAGAGACCCAGAGCCAACTTTCAATTTTCTTTTCTGCACCTCACAATGGTTCTAGTTTATTTTAAAACTCGACTGTGCCACGCTCCAGTGCTGCAATCCTGCTCCTCCTGAACAGGAAACTATAAGGGGCTCCTCCTGTTACTGCAGATAGGCTGGATGTTGCAAGAACTCCGAATGTCAAGTGACCTGAATTCTTGTGTCACGTCAAGTATATGTCAGGCCTGAGTAAACAATGAATACAATATTCAGAGGGGTGGAAACCTCGCAGCGTATTGATATTTCTGGGGTCAGCCATGAGCGCTGGGAGCAAAATTTGATCTGGCTTTTGTGTGACACTGAATTTACATTTACATGTGTCACTGTCTAAGCAGAGCTGTGCTTGGAAACTGCTGCGGAGAGTTTATAGTTTGTTGTAAAAATCTGGCAAGTCATCATAGATAAATCCCAGATCAAGACATACTTAGCCAGTTTTTTTCCATTTTTCACAAGACTAGCAGAACCTCCTGTGCTCCAGACGAACACTCTCAGGTTGTATGAGGTCCTGAGCAGAATCTGATTTGGAACTACCAGAACCAAGCTGAGTTTAAATTTGCTTTGGATGTTGGAGCTTGAGTGGGTTCGTTCGTGTTTAAATCATTTTAGATCTGCCTACCAGCAGCGATACAGGACAATAATGTTGCATTTTTCTTCATTTTATCTGGTTGCATACGTATTAATTAATACAGAGAGAGCTTAACTTTTGTGTCACCTGCTTAATGGGATAATAACCACAAGAAAGTCAAATAATTTACATCTACAACTTGTAGAGAAGTTTTCTATGCCTGGCAGCCATATTGGATTGTTACAATTCTGACTTTAAGGAGGATTCTTGTTGAATTTTCTACAGGAATCACAAATAGGTTAAAGTTTTGTCCACAAATAACCATGAAAAAATGTCCTAATTTTTGTTTATGTCCCTCCTAACAGCTACAATATGCATGCAACCTGAGCCTGGACAAAAGAAGCAGATATACTTCCTATATAGTCATGGTGTATTCTGCAGTATAACTATGGTGTATTAAAACTCAGATATGGAAATGACTTGAGCAAGTTGACACAAGTTGGAGAACCAGTCAAATTTGTCAATTATAGCTGTGCTACTTACTATTAGCATTGCCAGCTAATAACACTGTAATTCTGTAACTCTAAATAAATATGTTCACCAGTAGAAATTGTACCAAACTATTGGTCCCACTGATTTAATGGCATGCAAACTGTCTAAAGTGTTAATGCATAGTTTATAGCTGCAACTTTAATAAAATGTAAATGGTAGATATGGAGGTTGACTCTTTGTTTATCTGTTTAAGGAACAGAGAGGCAACATTCAATCGACTAGAGATCTTAATCGTCAGTTTTGATTTGATTAGCTCTGATCAATGGTAAATAGGTCAAATGGAGAAAAATTATAGCTTATTTAATTTCCTAGTTCATTGAATTCATGGTTGTATTTATTTGTATTTGCTTTGATAATGTAAAAGAAACTGAAATTGGCCAAACTCAAACAAAACCAGAACTGGGTTTCTGCCAGAAAAACCCTGGTCCATGCATCTGTATGCAAGTGGCCGCAGCTCAGTTTGCACCATTTATGGCTCTGTTAGCATACTTTCAAGTTGTAAAGACATTGCTAAGTTTGTATTCAACTGTTGCATTTTGAAGGCTTGTCTTTCCAGGAGTGTTCGTTTGGGTGCAAAGCAGTTGCAAGGTTTGCCTGTGCTGCAGGCTTGCTGTGATGGCTTCTGGTGTCCTGAGCCATGTATTTATGTGCTGACCTGACAGCTGCTGAGAAACAAAGCTCTAAAACAACAGGAAGCACGAGGGACATCGAGACAAGCCAAACTGCCCAACAAGGCATGCAGGAGCCCCAGTCTGCCCCCCCCACCCCTCCTCATGTCCTGGGATGCCGATTCGGTTCGGCGGAGACGGGAAGCAACATGATCCTCGATAATGAAGCCCCTGAGGCTTGCGCTTCCTCTTGCAACAGGTGCAAAGACAGTCCATTCTGGCAGCTAACCACAGGCGCATTTACAGGCAACAGGATTAAACAAATGATGTACCCCGTCTCCTCAAGAGAAATTCTTTCAGTCAATTAATTCTGACCTTCTGGGCCAGACAGAGTGGGCTTTTTATGGTAGTAGAGTTGGACAAACTTTTGCTTAAAAGGGTAATAATAATAATAATAAATTGACACTGTGGTGCATTAGTTTGTTTCTCTTTGGTTTTAAAAGTTGGTAGTAGCAGTCGGAGTCAGAGCTCGAAAGCAGCGGTTCACACCCCGCTCACGACACCCCTGCAGCAGTTTCCGAGCAACCATAACCCGCTCTACCTGTGCGGCAAGCAAACAGCGCGCACACCCCCTCACCTTACCGGATTGAGATAATAATGGTTAAAAGCCCTGTAGCAGCCAGGTGACTCACGCCACAACACACAGGACAGATATTTGGCAAGCACAGTGATGATACACAATGAATGATTTCCTCTTCATCTGTAGGTGGGATATATGTCAGGAATTGATATTGCAACCCCTGAACTGAACGCGCAATTTGAGCAAAACTAATGTGATTATTCACGAATTTTTAAATTGTTGTACATGATCATGAATCTGCTTAGAATGTCAAGCTTATCTGTCAGAACTGTAATCAGAAACTCAATTTGGCTTAGATTATTTATTTTTTTTATTAAAAATGTAAATTTAAAAAAATGATAGAAAAGAAAAATAAAGCAAACAGTAGTAATAATAAAAGAAGTATGATCTGAAGTTGCATCAAGTGTGCCCTAAGCAAAAAAATTTAAATATCACATTATGGACTCACCTAAATAACTCCTCTGTTCTCCCTCGCTGACTGGCCCACAAAAAGTCCTTTTGTCCTTATAAATAACGATCCGCTGCTTTTCTCGGGTTTTAGCTTGAATTTGTAAAGTCTTCAGATTTCTAATGCATTAAGAACAAGACGCCTGCAAGTTGGCGGCGCTCCGACTACACTGACACTTCTAGATCCCTCCTGTGTTGTACTGAGAAATGTTTTATAAGCTCCACACCAAAGAGACACGGAGGCTCCGCCTCTGTCCTCTCTTAAAGGCGCAGTCCCTCTTTTTAACCAGAATTATCTGGCTACACGTCACTTGCATATTGATTGAAGAATCGCCCTTGAACCCACGCATGGGGCAACATTTAGGTGTGCATTTAGATATTTAGTTAGCGCACAATAAACGAGGCATGGTTAGTTAGAAGGTAATTCTTTAGAAGTGTATTTTACCTGCATGCAATAAGCTGAGAGACTATATCTCAAAACAATAGTCATTGTGAAGAATCTGGCGGTTGCATGCTCAAACTGATTAGAACCGGCCTGTTGAATATGCAAACTTTTGTGACTGGTGAGGGAACCTGCTCACCGGAAGAGCATTTAAATATGGGTAAGGTAGGTTTAAAAACACATTAGAAGAAAAACATCTAACTTGAAAACAGGGTCTCATTTTAATACAAATGATGCATTCCCTTTGTACTTGTAGGTCTTACTTTGACTCCAGCAGGGACTACGATAAAAACCCTCCTTGAAGTAGGATTTACTAGCGAGAAAGCTAAAGCAGCCTCAAGTTCAGTATGCATGCATGTGAAACGTAGTAAAAGTTGTCACTTCTGATAGATTTCTTATCAAACACATAGTACCTTATAAGCATGTTAGTGTTTGAAGTTTTAAAAGGAAAAGTTATACATTATCTGCTTGAATTGCTATTTGTAGTTTGTACAGAAAAACATTTGCAGGTATAATAATAATAATAATAATAATAATAATAATAATAATAATAATAATAATAATAATAATAATAATCCATCCATCCATCCATCCATCCATCCATCCATCCAACCATCCATCCATTTTCTTTACACCCTTGTCCCTAATGGGGTTGGGAGGTGCTGGTGCCTCTCCAGCTACGTTCAGGCAAGAGGCGGGGTTCACCCTGGACAGGTCGCCAGTCTGTCGCATAATAATAATAATAATAATAATAATAATAATAATAATAATAATAATAATAATAATAATAATAATAATAATAATAATTCCTTCTGCTCTGGCCACAAACAATCACACTAAACCATTGCAAGCTTGCAACTGGAATACTTTTGAGTCGGATGCTACCAGATCTGAGTTTGTGACAAATGATAGCAACAAGGTGTGATTGCAAGAAGTCCCTAATGCAAGTGTGCCCCTAAATTCCTCATGCAAAGTTTGGGCAGTGCTGGGTTAGACCTCTCAAACCTTCTTGTATACAAGCTCTGTTTTACCTAAATGAAAAGAAATCATGAGCAAGAGGCTGCAGAGGCAGGAGCACAGGTCCGCAGGCAGACAGATGTGATAATGGGGATGGCTCCAGGCAAGATAACACAGAATGCAGGCAGAAAGAAACAGCTTCATCTGCACAGAACATTTTTGACAGCTTAACTGAGCTAAGCAGTTCTTTTTCTCCTTCTCCCTCTGTATTTTCTTTCAGCCAGACCTGTTTTCAACTCGCCAGACATGATGACCTCTGAACACGGCAGCACAGAGAGAATTTAGTCTCATTAATTTAAAATATGCACAATTTTAAATCCCCTGTCTGTCCCACCTAGCATTTCCTGCCACTTAGCCCTGGTAGGCCATAAGTGGTGTTGTATTAACTCTGTAATCTAACTGGGCTAAACAAACCCCACAGTGACATGCACACTAAGCAAACACAGAGACACAATGGCTACAAACAAGTGGAATCAATAGAGGCAGAAAAGCAGAGGTGTGTTTGTGCAGAAAGAGAAAGAACAGACTGTTCCTCTTCCCGAGTTTGGGAATCCTTTGCAACTTGCTTCCCCTGCTTCCAAAGGCTGACCATTGCGTGTTTGGCCCTCGCACGGACCAGACGCTCACTAATCCCCTTTTATAATTTCAGCCACATTTTTCAAATTCCTCCGGACAAGTTGTGACCAACGAAGTGAAAAGAGGTGGAACCTACAGTGTATTTGAGCACCAATGACGGGATTCAGGTTGGCTGGTTGGGTAGGAGAAAGATAAAAAAGAAAAGTGGATGGTTAGTGTAATAAAGCTATGAGTCTGTTTTTTATTTTGAATTACTCAGTGAATCTCCAAGTGAGCTGGTTTCCATGTGCCGCCAAAAACATAAATAGGCTTCATGTCCAAGTGATCTCTCCTCCCTTCACTTCCCCCGTCCCCTCCCTGCCTGTGAACCACACTGTGATGTCACTGCTCACAGGAAGTGCCTTTTAAAGGTAGTCTTTAGAGGGAAAAAAACTAAGTCAGGGAGTAAGATAAGCCGCCGCAGTCAGAGGCAGTCCCGATGAGAGGTTGAGATGGCAGATCTTGTGTCAGAGAGGATATACCCTTCGCAGGAAAAAAAATTGTCTGCCTTTTCTTTGGTTTCTTTGCTTGATGACTCATACTTGGGCTTTGTCAGACGAGCTCTTCTCAAAGAAGTAACACCTTTGGCTCATTTCCTGTCAGCTGGTGTGAAAATACAAAGAAAGCGCCCTTCATGGGTCACATTCCAGTATATGCAAGGCTATGAAACTGTATTCCTGTCTTTATGCTGGTCATTCTCAATCCTTCACCAGCAACAAAAGCGCAGAGGACAGTCATACATAGGACACAAAAAAGGATAGTATTTTGTAAATGATTTATTCTCTGTGGAGATCAGACCATTGATCTTCTCTGCTTGCTGAGGTAATCAGATTACGTGTATATTCAGACTGCTTCCAAAGTTCACCCTGATATTCACACGGCAGCAAAATGTTTGGTGTTACAGTGAGGTGACGCACTACACTGTAAATCCTGTTAAAGTTCACTTGATGGAGCACAAGTGAGGGCAAAAAGCTATTCCCAGATTCTCTGTATACAGATTAAAATCAGAACACTCACGCCATATTTTTAAGCAAATTATGCTTCGGGGTTTTGTACAGTTTGTATTTGTTTGCACACTTATCAATGATGTTGCCTTACAGTTACATAACAATTATGGTGGTGAAGATTTTTTCCAGCGAAGCTTGAATGAAAAAGAACGTTGTGCTTCCCCTTTTGTCTGCCTATCTGTCATTTGAATCTTTGCACAAAATGCTTGATGAGTCTCTACAGCAGGGGTGGCAAACACTGCATTCAATGAGTGCTTCTTGAAATTAAACAACATTGAAGACCTTTTCATAATGATTTAATTTGCAAATGTAAAAACGGCTTTGATTTTACTGATAAAATGAATTTTAAGCACACAACTTTGTCTTGAAAGTTTTATTTATCTGGTCCTGGTAGAGACCTCGTAAAAACCTCAACAGTCTTCCTTATGGGCGCTCTTGGGGGTTCAGCCAATCAGTGCAAAGGAAAGTGAACAGTGCTCCTGGATTGGTTGCCTTGCAACAGCAGACAATAACAAAAGCATTGTGCCTCTGTATTTCAGCTTCGCAAGCTTTGTCTGACTTACAGCATTGCAAAGGTAGGAGTTGCTTTATTCAGGATTTACACATTCTGGGCAGAGATTATCTAGCCAGGTAGCTACGGAAGGCATCTATGTAAAACATGGAAAACAACCCCTCAACAGAGGAAGTGGCCTCAGGTATCACCTCTCTAACAATGTGTATGGAGTCTACCATGACTTTCCCCTCCGGGCAATTTCACAACCATTCACCTTTTGAAACATGTGACCAAAACACCTCACATGTCAGAAGGTAAACAATGCAGTTGACATAACCAAAGCGGCCCATGCTACTGGCAGGTAAACAAGTGACAAACATGTCACGTCCTGATGATTCTTGCTGGAGTTTCTGAACTTGCAACATCCGATTAGAAGCTAAATTGAATTTTGTTCCCAGTTTTTAAAAGCCTAGAACGAACCAGTTATCTTCTATCTTGTTCTTTTCAGTTAGACTTAATCCATGCAGCCTCATTTAAAATGTGTATATTTTAATTTTGGATTTAAAGGTTTATCTATAAATTTTCCTAAAAGAGTGCCCCAAGAAGTCCTAACTCCTTATTGGAGAGAATGAGCTGCGAATCCAGTTTGTGCAGCTGTGAGCACTAAATTTCAAAATGACACACACTGCGCTCCTCAAGCCCCGGATTTTTTTTTCAGCCGCTCTTATTCTGGTAGACACACACTTGGCTCCGGTCATGGAAACAAAATATAAAACCCTAGGCAACAGTGTGTCATTTCTCACCACCATATGTAAATAAGGCCGTATTAAAGCACTTCCACATCATAACAATGCCAAACTCCTAAAGTCCCACTGGCTGCTTCAGTCATTAATCACTTCCTGCGTCGACTTCTGGGAAGTCGTGGGATTTTAGAGAAAATCTGATCACGCACAGGTATTTCCTTTTACTGTTTTTCTTTTGGAGAGCTATGTAATCAATAGCAGCAACACGGAGTCATTATTGCATCACTCCTCATCATTGTTACGTTGAGCAGTTCAAGTGCAGCCAGGAGTCTGCTGTCAGTAATGGGAGGAGCAAGCCCAACCGCCCCCTTATGATGACAGGGTTTGTTTAGTCTCCAGGACTCGAGGATCACTTCAGACGGAGAGCTGAGCTCATCCCACATCTGATCCTGAGTCAGATTCAGTAGAACCGGCTCTAATAATTATAAGCATGGTGTCTAAAAGTCTCCCATTAAAAAAAAGAGAAGGAACATACTTCTTTGATTACTTATACCGTCACGCATAATCCCCCACGCAGACATGCTCATAAACATTGTATTTGTGCCTGCCTTTTTGGTGAAGCTGTGAAAACGACAGCTGCAGAGGGTGTCATGCAGCTTGGGTTTTCTTTCCAGCTGCAAAAGGAGATGGTAAACGTTTCCAAATGCTGTATGTTCTCACAACAGTTTTTTAAAGTTTAAGTCAGGGTTTAAAGTTGTTTAAACCAGCCCCAATTTCATCATATTTTAGCTATAAAAAGTCTTGATTAACAGTGGCCTAGATCAATAATTCTTGAGCGTTTTTGAGGGTTTTTATCATTTTTAATTTGTTCCTGTTTTCAATAAGTCTCTAATGTTTCATACGGGATTAACTGCAGATGTCCTATCATGGGGTTTTTAGATACCTGATGTCAGAGTTCCTGACTAAACTTCAAAATATTTGTTGTACTTTTTACAATTTTTATGTCTCGTGACGCTATTTCCTCATTTAGTAATTAGCTGACCAAAACAACTGCTGGAATTTATGTTGTCTCCTGATTTGCAGCTGTTTTTGTTTTTTTATAACCTTTCAAACTTTAAAGTTGTTCCACATTCACATATTACCCTTTAAAGTTCACAGTGGTTACGGAGGAGGTAACTGCCTCCCATTAGGGAGTTAAGGGCATAATTTTTTATTTCAGGCCCCCATTCATTGTCAGGTCCTTTCAGTTGATTGAGGTCTGAAAAACATGTGAAGCTCAGGAATCATCTGAAAGTGGCTAATGATACGTCCTTTCACGTTCGAGCTTTTAGTAACACCAGATAAAGTCACTCGACATGCCGAAAATCACTTTTTGATGAAGAATCGCTAAGTTGGAGACACTGTATTTCCTTGCAGTTGTGATCCTGCAAGGAAATGCAGGTATAGATCATGGATGGATGGCTGGACGTTGGAAACACTGGGCTCCCCCGGCAATCTGTGTCCAGTTTGTAAAATTAGCAGCGTCGGTTTGCCGGCACTCCTTGCAAAACTGCATCAAACCCAGCATGCATGGTCCATTAAAACGTCAAACAGGACTTGGACTTGTCCCACTGTTCAAGCATGACATGCTACGATCCTGACAATAGAAGATGCCTGAGTGTTCGACTTGTTGCTGCTGTAGAATTTCTTCAGATAAATCCGACTCCTACCCCCACGCAACAACAAATACACACCATGTTTACGATGTTAATTCACTTTTAATTAGAGTCAGATGCTGAAAAGAGGAAGAGGAGGATGAGGAGAAAGGGATGACTGTGGAAGAACTCGTGCCTGGTTAGTGAAAGACGATGTTCAAAGCAGCAGCAGCGACACTCTGCGAGTTTACCAGAAAATGTCTACTACTGATCGATTTTAGTCTGTGGGTTTTAGTCAGGTCAATAGAGAGTCACACTGGATGACCACAGACCAACTTTTTCATATAAAGCCAGATTAGTCTGGATGGCATTTTAACCATAATAACTAAAACAATCTGTTGTTTGTCTTTGTCTGTCTGCTATTAAAATTTGTTTGGTCTGAAACTTTTGAGTATTACAAAAACAGAAAAAGAGAAGAACTTTTCAAGACACTGGATTCATTTACTTGTTTCAATCCCTTTAGATTGTTTAAAGATGTTTTCCTTATCTGACAGAGAAACACACACACTTTGAATGAGTTTATTGAGAGACTCAGACCAGCAGTCAATTACACTGATTTATTTTAGACAGAAAAACTGTGAGAAAACCGGTCACAGCTTTGCACGCGAGGGTTAAATATGCAATCTGGATGTGGAGGAGTGAATGTCTCCTGCAACTGGTGAGCAAAGTCTACAAGCTCTTTGGGACAGCAGAGGAGCCGATGACAACTCCCACTGCTCACTGAGAAGAGCAACAATAAAATGCCCTTTCATGTCAGCGTCTTAAAAGTTTTCATTAACTGCAGAAAAAGTCACAAGGTTTGTCACCAGTAGCATTTTTGGAAGAGTTCCTGAAGTAGGAAATGGAGTTTTACACCCACATTTGTCACAGTTAGCTCAACCTGGCTTTAAAAATCACCAACTTTTATGAGCTCTACTCGAAAACCTGCACTATTGATCAGTCAAAATCTTTTGCTAACCTGACAAATCAGTTTTTGAATGAAAATAAAAGAAAACAGCAACTAAATTACAACCAAAATATATGAAAAGTTTAATCAACTTTCTATTTTTGTTAAGACAACTTCAGCTGACAGCTCCAGCCCTGCTGTGCATCAGTTTTCCAACATATTAAAGAGAGACTGCATTAGCTGCTGCAGCTTCCTGTGTCATGTGACCTGCTCTGCACTTGAAGTGAGGCTAAAACTCAGCACTCATCACTCCAGTATAAACAAGTGCAACTTGAACTAAAAGTTTTTTTTATTATTATTATTGAACTATTACTGTAACAAAGTTTCTGATTTGGTTATTTTCTAATTTAGCTGTTAGGTTTTGACTGAAAACTGGTTTTGCCTCTTTAAAGTTCACAGTGGTTATGGGTCCTTTGTACCTGAATGATGACAGAAAAATATTTCAAAGTCAGTGACTGTGTTTGATGTGGCTCTCTGAAAAAGATTTCTATTGGTTATCTTTTATGCATCAGCTGTTCATAAGGAGTCTGTGTGCTGAATAGATCCTGCTTTCATGCAGAGAAGCTTAAATGCTTTGAATGGGAGAGGAAGGAAGATTTTAATATTTGTTGGTGGGAAACCAGAAGGAGGGGCTCCGCAAGGATTCAAGCGAAAGCTCTTACTCACCAAAACTTTGATCGACCGTCTGAAACTGAAGACCTATTAACCAAGACGACTTCACAAGATCACACGTTTTGCTCCGATAGGAAAATATTGGTAAATGAGAGATGACTCAATACTTTGGCTCAGCAGTTTTCGTATCAGCTTTCTGCTCTTGTTTGATAATCATAGATGGTCTTAGTAAAGCAATACATTACATATATCCTTCAATGTAACGTAAGTATTGCCTTTCAAACACCACACAGGTGTTTCTGGCATTAAGCTGTCAGGTTTTCAAGGTTTCCGGTGTTGCTGGTGTTAGTCTGTGGAGACGAGGAACCAGGCTCCTCTGAAAGTAGCAATCTATTAATCTTAGGTAACATCTGATCAGTGGGAGACGTTTCTTTTTCCCAGATTTCCTGGTTAGGCTTCACTCCTGGGAGGCATTGAGCCTGTGGTGCAACCCAGAGCCCACATCTCCTGTGATAAAGATTTCAGATGTTCTCCACCAAGGAGATCATTATGTTTGCCATCAAAAGGAAAAGAGGGAGTCGATGATGGAGGAGTTATAAATCAAAAGCTGCAGGGTCAAGAAGGGATTGCTCTCTTGGCACACTAAGAGGACAGAAAACACATGCGCAAGGACAGATGCAATCCACAGATGAGGTAAAGCCAGTGAGCTGAACAGGTCCTGTTTTCCCATTTTTGTGAGTCTGAGTGTGCCTGATGACAGACTGACTCACTCTGGGGCAGAGTATGTGCTTTGTCAGAGCTTCTTTTTGTTCCATTCATGGATGGATTTTAGGGTGCCTGATTAAATCAAGCAGCCGGGCTGATCCGCCGCTGAGCTGCAGGCTCATTAATTCCTCCCAGTACCAGTTCTCTGGGTGACTGCTCGCACAAACTTCTTAATTAGCTACTTTAGGAGAATAGAGCTGAGGTCCAGCGCCTGTTTTCCATCTCCTGCAAACAGGTTGGCTGTGCAGATGCATATGTAAGGGGTAAAATGTGCTGCTCTAGGGGGAGAACCTTGCGTGGGTTGGAATGCACAGGTTCATCCAATTGTAAGGGTGTAATAATGGCCTTGAGGCTGCATGTTGAAAAGCAAGCAGGATGAATAACTAGACTTCCATCTGCACTGTGGTTTAATACCGTTTGTTCCTTTAAAATGCAAAGTCACAGCATGGCCTGACACCAGCAACCTACACAGTTTGAGAGGCTTTTTATCATCCTTATTAGCACACTTAAAGTATTTTTCTACTTGATGCTGTATCTCAGCTGTGTAGGTTACAGTTTCCATTCTCACTCTTTCAGGGATTGAGACTACTGATGCTTTGTCTTTGCATACAATCCAGGCATTCTCAAAAATAGATGTAAATACATAAACAGTTTGACTCCGCTCATCAGCATAAGGATGATATTTAGCTGTTGTGCTAATTCCTGCATATTTACACTGCCATGAATTTTGGTAATTTTGATTAATGTGCACTGTCCTAATCAAAGTAAAAGACATTGTTTACAATATTTTAAATATTACAGAAACTTTTGCTAAAGATACAAAAACAAACAAACAAACAAAACAAGTAATTTAATTTACGGAAACTTTATATCACCAAGATGTAATTCTTGGGATCTTTACTGTTAACCTCTAAGGACGGTTTAGCCTCCCTTCCTATACTAAAATCTTTCTGGTTATTCATAAACTCACCTCTTCGTTCAACCTTATTTCAGGTTTATTAATTTTTTAATTGTTTAATTGTGGTTTGGCTGGATCATATTTAAAAATAAATCTATGAAACATGCTTGAATAAAATTCAAGGTACCTCCAGTAATAATTTAAAATAAATTGACAGGAGTTATATGTTTAAGAAACGTTTTCCCCTTTAATTAGCATCACAAGTGTCTTCAGGCCTGTAATCAGCCAGTATTTCTATTTAAAGGGCAACAAGTAGTCACTGTGCTTTATACACATAAACTATGTATGTTCTCAAATTTATAGTTTAAATATTACGTAAATTGGGACACATTTGTGTTCATGTTTTATCTTTACTTCTGTGTAACTGCAGCCTGGCCTTTGCCTTCCTACGATTCTCATTCTCATTTGGTACTCCGTCTGGGATTTCTCCCATTGAGGTTGAAAGAGAAGTTTTGAATGATGACATTGAGTTTCTGCGCTGTTTTTGAATTCTACTCTGTATATATCTACAGCTGTTATTAACAACCATTTCATTCACGGTAGGGGATGATTGTATACAGCGCACACAATTTCTGATAAGCTTCGTAGCGTGGCTTTTTTTATGATTGAGGTGGTGTATTATGTACGTCACAGCCAAACATTAGCGATCGGGTAAAATTAGGTCAAGCAAGCAATCACTTCTCAACAGACAGGGATCCAAAGCATAGAACAAGGAGATTATTTCTCCAAGGTTAATGTAATTAAGTTCAATTATGGTCTGTAAGGAAATGTCACAAGATTTCCTAATTGAATAAAGACTTTGTCTCCTGTAATATTTAAAAAAAATACTTAGAATCATGTATTTTGAGATTGTAGCTAAGATGTAGAAAGTAAGGATGCATTCGAGGCACCAGATTCTGTTATGTATATTTAGCACAGAGTGGAAAGAACATTAAACACCATCTTGAATATAAGAACTGTAATTATCTAGGAGCCAGCAAATTATTCTTAACTCAAGGAAAATAATGAGCCATCCCTCCTCTGCACTCTATTTTTAAATCATGTAACATGCGAAGCTAAACCCTTTGAAATAACGAATATGTTGAAAAGAGGAATCATAAGAAAGTAAACAATTATTCCTTGTAAAATAAACTTTGTGAATCCTCCATCTGTCTGTCCTCTGTAAACTTAAGAGACAACGTCCTTCGTGCAGCGCTGTGGTCCCTGGCAGGAAGTAAATCAGCCAAGGAGCCGCCTGAGACCAAACACAGCGCGGACCTCTGGAGCCTGAAGACGTGTGGGAGGTGTACGCTAAACTCACGGGCCACAGCCTGCTTGTTACTTCCTGGTCAAGTAAGAAAACAGACACTTTGCTCAACAAACAGATGTGCGCCCGAACTCACACTCACTCATGCATACTTATTTGGTGGTTTAACTGAAGCATTTTCATATTTTAACGAAAAAGCTTTCACAGGACTGAGCTTAAATTACCGTATAAGTTGTCACGGATATTTATTTACTCAAGCTTGCAAAATTATTCTGCCTTTTGGAGCCTTTTCAAAGCCAAAAATGTGTCATTTTGCACATATTTACCATATATCACACTTACATGTGGGGTTTCTCCACCTTAAACAGACTTTGTTGAAGAACTTCTATGACACAAGCAGAAATACAATATCTTGCATAGATTTTTATATTTCTTGAGCTTTTCACGTTTTCATGTCACAGCCACACATTTATGCATATTTTGTTGAGATTTAACATTGCAAAATAACAGAAATGGACCCATAACTCTAAAGGAAGAAGAAATTGAAGAAATCAAATATGAAGTTTTCCATAAGGAGTGCAGAGGACAGAGTTATCACATGGAAGAAGGTGCTCTGGTCAGATTAAACTAATTTTTATATTCATCCACAGTTTTGGGACGTATACCAACACTGAATCTGGTTCTGGATAAGCTCTCTCCAGAGTAAAGTAAAGTGGTGGCAACATCATGCTATGGGCAGACTTCCTTTCAGCAATGACAAAGAGACTGTGGCAGTTTATTGAATAAAGTTTAATGTTATGACAGGAGGACAAAATGTGAAAAAGTGCTCAAAGTTACAAATACTTTTGTATGAGTTGAAGAGACTTGAATGTTGGCCTGAATTTAAGTCTAAAATGTCATTTTCCATGAGGATGGATTTTAAAGCAATGCTATCATGGGGTTTAAAAGTCTGCTTTTTAGTTAATAAACATACAGTGAGGAGCCGAAATAATACACCTGATTTACCTGAACACAAAGATTTAAAGTGCAAAAAAAAGCTTGAGCTCATGCATCTGCCTCTGGAGAGACATAAACATTTCTGCCTTGCATTTGTGGGCAAAAACAGCTGGTCATCTAATTGTCGATTGTATTTTCGTTTACAAGTATAAGTTTGCTTATTTTTACTGGGAAAATATAGTTTTGTTAATTTCACAAATCTGGATAGTCTTACGATTTTCTCCATCTAATTAAATCTTATGCAAAGTTAGGGGTGGGAAGGTTCCTGACACCATAAGCGTTGATGAATGATTGTATTTTTCTGTAAGCCATTGAAGCAGATTTTGCATTTGTGATGATTGTGCAATATCACAGACTCGTATTGTTCCTGTTAAACAATGTGCTGTTGTATGGCGACTTTATTTATACCGCATAGCTGCAGCTTTTGGAGCTCACAAAGTGTTCCCACCATAAAAACCCTCTAATTAGGTTTATGCTCATTAAAATGCTAAATTCAAGACCGTCTGAAATGCAACAACAACAACAAAAACAACCCCAAACAAATCCTCAATAAGTCTTTTCAATCCGAGTCTTTTCAGGTTAAGAACCAAGCAACTAATGAGGGCCTACAATGCACAGAGATTGCTGGATTAATTTGATATCTCAGGATGTTTTTGCATGAAAGGCGCTGCAGTGATTTTCAGCTATCTGCAGCTGTGCAAAGTATTTACTGTTTGCACAAGAGAGGGAAGCTAAAATCTTCCCAGCACAGAACTACTGTAGTGGATGCATACCAAACTCAGGCCAGATAAGATTGTGAGTCATTGAAAGAGGTCCAAAACACCCGGCTCTTCCTCGCCTGCACCAATAGCTCCTTTCAGGGATATCTCTACTTGGCCTCCTATCAACACAGGAAGCACCCAGCAAAGAGAGACAAGAACAGCGCTGCTTCCACCAGCTTCTCCCTGTGCTGGGAAAATCACCAAATAGGAAGTGGATTACGCATCTTGGAAATGGAAATAGGTTAAGTTTGTGAGACTGAGCGTTCACACGAAGGCTCAGTATGTCCGTGTGCACTGATGTGATACAGTCACTGGATGCAGAGGAGCAGGTAAATAATGTCTGAGGACAAAGAGCAGAGCTCCAAGGAGGACTTCATGAGGGAGTGTCAGCAAGTCGTTGGCACCCGCGGTGAGAAGAAGCAGACGTGACACTAGATGTGTTTTCCCAGTCTCTGTTACATGTTCCTCAGATCCACAGAGAGCAAAAATGGTTTTAGTAACAGCAAAGACTTAAAATGGACACCCTATAGTACTTTGCGACAGTATTAATACATTTTCTGTCACAATTTGTCATCTTATAACACAAACTAGTAAGAAGTTGTGAAGTGGAGGAAAAATTATATGTTTAAGTTTTTACAACTATAAATCTCAAAAGTGTTGCAAGCATTCAACTTCTTTTAATCTGATACTTCTTCAGAAGTTTCGGAGGATTGTTAGAGGACATTAATGAACCAGTCATCATTAAGACCTCTGAACAGCCAACATGTCAGGGATATTATTGGAGAAGTTTAGATTATAAAGCTATATTTCAAGTTTTAGACATTTCACAGAGCTCTGTTCAATCGATAATCAAAGAAAAAACAGCAAAAAATAACACACAACAACACACTCCACCCAAACGGGCCCACAGTAACTGTATAGGGGCTGCTGGGATCAGATGGATGATCTCTGCAGCTGCACTGGAAAACCAGTCACCAGTCCCAAATCTGGACTTTACCAAAAAGTGGCAAAGAAAAACACATCCTAAAGTTTCCCGCCACTGGAGGAGGGGGCACAGGAAATGTGGCAACTTCCCAACAGAACATTAATTAGTCCTGCACTCATAAATATGTCATTTTGTGGAAGAGTGGTATGCAGCTTGCCACAGGACGTAGTGGAAGAAGGTCTGGGCCATTGAGACCAAATCTGAATATTTTGGAATCAATGCAAAATGGTTGTTGTGATAGAGAAACTAACAAAGTGCATCATCCTTAACTAACTCCCCCAGTAACAACATCATGCTTTTGGGATGCTTTTCTTCAGCAGGGAAAAGGATGATTTAAGGGTTGAAGGTAAAACAGATTAATTTAATGCAGGGTAATACTGGAACAAATGTGAGAAACTGGAAAACACTTGAGACTAGGAAGGAGAGTAACATCCCTGAATATGTGGCCAGAGCTGCATTCGAGGGTTCATGTCAAAGCAGATTCATGTGTGGGATCAGCCCAGTCAAAGTTCAGACCTGAAAGCAATCGAGACGTTTTGGCATCTCTTGAAAATTTCTGTTCACAGAATCTTTAAATCCAATCTGACTTACAATTAGTTTGTCAAGATATCTTGGAGAGTAGCAAAAAGCTGCCGAGCACTTTTACACGCCACACTTTTCAGATTTAGTTTTGTTACAAAAAAAAAAATTAAAACCATGTCACTTTTTCCCAGTTTATTATTTATTAAATTGTGTTTGTATTACTCAGGAAATCCTGACACAATGCACTGTTGCTTGATTTGTTTTGGTTTTAAGAGCAGAACCCACAAAAACATGAGCGCACCGTGCTGCCCACTGGCCTTTCAGTTTGCATGGCTCCATCTGACGTAATGCACATGTCTCATGTGACACAGCCTTAGTTCAGCAAACAGAGACTGTCATGTTGTCCCAAGGCTGGTGATGTATTAGTAAAATTTATGCTTGCAGTTAAAATTACAGTCAGGATTTGAAATGAATTTTCAGTGACTTCACATTCATTTTCATCCCAAATGTTATGGCTGATTCACAAGAGGGAGTTGGACAGGAAGCGAGTTCGAGGGATTTGGAGCTGGATGGGTCAGGGAGTAGTCACAGGAGGGAAGCCGCCCACTCTAGCCGCAGCCTGAGTCATGCGGTTTGGTTGGCACATGGTAGGGAGTCGAGGACATCACTCCGGGACTCCTCCACAATCTGCTGGCTGACCCTGAATTTGGCCGGAGTCGTCGAGCTGGGAGCGCCCAAAGTTTTGACAGCAGCTCTCACGAATGCTGTCACAGTGAGTGTAAGCTCATAAAAAAACATGCAACAGTCTCAATCATAACATACTGTACAACCCTACAGAGAGAACACTGTGAAACCTCAGCTGTAAGACAAACGTCAAGCAGGTTATTGTGAATGTCACTCTCACAACATCAGTTACAGTCACGGGAAAAAGACAAAGCTTTGTAGAACCACCTGCAGAACTTGACCTAGTCATTTCTTGTTGCCTCGTTCAGATTTTCCACATTTGGACTAAGCTGGTTAAAAGCGTTGAATCGCTTTTTTGTTTTTTGAGGTTTTCAAGAATCATTTAAATCAGATGAAGGTCTGAACTTCGACTAAGTGTTTTTATTTTCAACCGCCCTGACCAAAGCCCTCTCTGCATGTTTTCATGTGTGACATCAGACTCTCAAAATTATGACGCACATTAATTAATTAGTCTCACATATAAATATAAATGTTTTAATTTAGATTACATGTCCACTGATGTCTCATAAGAAATGAGTCTTACTGGATGAAAACAAGAATTGGTGATCCACCAAAAGCACCTAAAAGCATATTTTTACTCTTTCTGTTTAAGAGAAATAAAATTAAATAATCTCATTTTAAAAGTTTCGTCATTACAGTTACCTAACTGAGATAGTAATATGAGGAAAACCTATTGCTTCAGTTTTGCATGGCATGTCCTTGTTAACTTTCTTTTCTTCTCCTAATCTTCCAATCTCTAACTGAAGTAAGGGATTGGATGAACCAACGTCCTTGTGGAGGAAAAGTCAGTTTCTTAGAGATTTTACAGTTTCTTTACAATAACTCGGGCAGGTGTGTTCATATGTAGCATGTGATGTTGTTTTTAAGCACCTGGATTTCTTTTCCTGTTTTCCTCTCTCAGTGTGCCTGTCAGATCATTCAGCGTACGTTCTGCCTCTCCGTGGGTTGTATTTCCAAGCTGATAAAACCCTCCCATGGAAGCTCAGATAAGAACTGTTGATTACGACGGGCAGAAAAGAGTGTGTGCACACTAAAACCAGCTCAGAGCCCAGGTGGTGTGCGCACACAGCTTTCCTCTTTCTGACACTCATGCTTTAAATGCACATCCAGCTTTGCAAAGAAAAGGCTTATATCTAAAATGAATAAAGCTCTAAAGGCGTTTGGTAGATTCCTTTATTTTTCACAGCGAAACGGTTAAACAGTGACAAAATATAAAAATGTTCCTGGAGTGCACCACATAAGCTGGTTACTCAACTGCCAGGGGAAATACTGTGTGTCATCACTGCATCAAATAGCAACCAGGAAACTAATGAAACAAATAGGCTAAGGCTCTAAATTGCTATGGTGCACATAAAATGAAAATACTGCAGCACTACCATCGTAAAACCATCATGCATCATCGCTCTGCCGTGCCACAGTCACCAAAAAGCCTGGGAAAAGTTAAACATCTCAGTGCCAGCTCACTCCAGATAAATCACCTCTTAGATGGAAAAACATCACACTCAGCTATAGTTTTTTTTTTTTTTTTAAATATGGGGCTTGTTGGGATAATACTGCGGCAAGCCCGTGTGTTTACATAACTTGCACATTGTGGTAAACATGGATCAAGTAAAAAAAAGTCTGACAACTTTTAAACTCCCACCACCCACACTGTCTCACAAAGGCAGGATGCGGTTGAAAAACACAACTGGAAGCGGGTTGCAGGTCCTTCTTCTCTTCCCACCAGCTCCATTCCGTGCGGCTGACTGGTTCCAGTCTAGCGTTTCATACACATACAAAACCCACACATTGTTTGTTTTACTGGTTGCCCGGGTGATCGTGGCATCTCTCAATGCTTGACCTGAATAGATGCTATGGGGGCAGTGCCGGGCAAAGCTTAATGTGCCTTACCTCTGGGGATTAGAAGGGATTAGAAATATCGCTGTCTTGTAGAGTAGAAATTTGCTCTGGCAAATAAAGTATGTGGGGTGTTTTTGATCTACTGTGCCAGCTGTGCAAAGACGAGCCGTCGGCCCTTAATTAGGGTCAAAATCAGGGTGAAGGTTGGAGAGGGAACACTACCAAAACGGATCATCCCGAGTCGGATGGAAAAGGCCCCAGAGCTGAATGCTGTTTGTTCGTGGATCAGCAGGGTGTTTCTTTCCAACTCTGTTAACTATACGATAGGCAGAGGGACATATTACTGCCTTTTGATTGTTTTACAACTCGCTGGCACCAGACGGTCTGCCTCAGGTATGACCTCTGTGTGTGCGCTTAGCACGTTTTAAACGGCTCAAAGACAAACTACAGTGTTCTGAAGAGACAGCCAGGTGCTTTATGAGTAAATGTGGAAAGGGCATAAAGCAAAAAGCAAAAAACAGCTTAATGGAAGGCCTTCGAACAAGGATAAATAGAAACGTTTAAGAAATTAAAATGTTTGAGAGAGTGGCTCCTGCAGAGGAGTCTGCAGGATAACCTGTTAGATTATCGTGGAGCAACGCTGAGGGTTTGTCATTTGGGACTGGTTAGACCTGATCTGTCAGATGTATCTCTGTCCTCTTGTTGAGCACAGAGGGTGGGGTTTACCCCTGGCCTGTTGAAACAGAAGGAGTTTAAAAAAGGATTGAACATCTCTCTTTCATTTTTGTCCAAATGTCCAAATTAAAAGAGGTAATTTATCTTACTTCTAATTCCACAACAGCACCTTAAAGAATCTCACAACCATATTACGTACTGCTTCTTGTTGTGTGTTGGTTAGGTTTCTCTGGAAGTGGTAGTGTTTTCATTCTCAGATGATAAAGGCTTAAAGAACGGTTTGTAAAAAGTGCAATTTGTGGCGTTGTGGTAAACATTATCCTCACCACCTTTAATGCTTCACTTGGATCCTGCAGGGACTCTCTGCAGGAAGAGAAAAAAAAGTCAATATGTTACGCAAAGACTTGGCACTAAGTTTGCAGCATGTGCCAAATCATTTAAGTAAGTGTTTGCAAAAGGTTTCCTCAATGCCAAAACAGTTATGTTTTACTTAATTGTACATGCACGCTCAACAGAATGTAGAGCTATATGTAAAGTGTTTCGATTTAAAGTGTTTTTGAAATATCAGCATGTTTGACAAATTGATCTTGGCCTTTTCTGCAAACGGATTTATTGGCCAACTCAAAACGTCAAACAGGAAAGTCAGGATTTATGACAGCAAAAAAAAAAAAAAGTGTTGTTGCGAGGTTAACTTGGTGTTACACAGAAGAAAACACATAAACTGGTCCTGAACCAACGCCACCCAAAAAGTCTCCTCCGTCATTTCATCCATCATGATGTTCCGTCTAACCTCTGGACCCGAGTGCATGTGTTTCCATCACCTGTGCGAATCCTGCAGACTGAATGCGTGTGTCATATGGCCGCGGTTTACAAACAGTCTGTCTCCCGTTACCGGACACCGGAGCTATTCTGGCCTCCTCTTCTGTTGCACACCATCCGGGTGTCCGGTCTCATTGTGGAAGTCTGCAAGCTAAGGTCAACAGGTCACATTCCTCCAGCTCTTTGGCATCCTGCCTCGGGGTTCAAGTAGTGTGGAAGGGGGTATGTTTGTGTGGAGTTAGTGTGTGCAATGAGTTGTTTGCTTTTCATGCCACAAACTGCATTCATCTATTGGAACCATTGTTGCTTAGCTTTGCACCAACTGGAAGCAGGTTGCAGGTCAGGCTGAACATGGAAGGATAAAGAAGAGCCGCACTGTCTGCAGAAACAAAATACACAAGAGATGCAAAAGGATGCGCTATACTGGAATGTGATCAGTGCAAACAATTAAAAGCCGTGGTTGGCTGCAGCTGCAATGAGAATCTGCTGTTTGCTTAGGGGTGCGCTGTGATCCTGAAGAATCAGTTGCAGATAGATGCATTTTCAATCTGGTTGACTTAGTCCCTGTGTGTTTGATACCTGAAGACCCCTTTAGAGGAAGAAGCAGACAGTATCTGCAGCGAGAAACTCGTCTTTAACAAGTGCTTAAAAAGTATATTGCAGAGCAAAACTTGCACATTTCTTCACTCCTGTCCTCAATCCTTTGGAACATCACTTACTTGCTCTTATCTTAAAACTGAGGGGGGAAAAAGCTCAGGTGATCTAGAGATAAAACTGTTTCCTGCTCTTATCTTCTTGTTATGTCAGCATCTGCATCATCTAAAGAGGACAGATAAATCTCAGGGCTACAAAGGAAAAAGCATACAACAGATTTCAGAAAAATGGGAGTCCAATCTTCTCTCTGCAATCAGGGATGTTTGTACAAGCACATTGTCAGTCTATAACATCAGTCTGATTGCTGCTCACAGATTCGGCTTCTGGTTGGAAAACTCACTGTTTTTTGTGGAAATCTCTGCTGTCAAATCACAAGTGAAGGCGTGGCGCTGCCAACTGTGCCACCATGCAGCCGTGTTTCAAAAGGCCTGGCCTACAAACAACAATTCATCATGCCTTTTTGTGATGTGGATCCCAGGAAGAATAGTCTCTGTTATGCTAGGGACTAATGGGGATCTTTAAATAAACAAAAAATAAACAATAAGTTCAATGTTTTTAGTTAGAAATGCTGTAACTAACAACCAACATATTTGAATCAGGTTTTCCTAGACATCTTAGAGGATTTGTAAAGTACCCTTTCTTCTTTTCAAATTTAAACCATTGAGTTCATTAAGTCACAAATGGAAAAATAAAATGAACAAAAAAAAGAACTTAATCACTGCAACAATCCGTCCGTCTTGAAGTCTGTCTGTGTAGATTTGTAGCAGGAAATAAACTGCATGTGAATCCCTACGCGCTCTTGGCAAGCTCCAATAAAGCATCAAGACTCCAACTTTTCCTTTGACGTCTGCTCATGCTTTACTCATCTGGTTCAGCTGACAAATAGATTTTTGTCTAATCTTATGATCAGCATCTCAGATTAGTCACAGGAAGCCATCTTAAAGTAACAGTGCATTTTCTCAGCTGCTGGTTGTCGGTGGAATCGAATGAAAACATGTACTAAAAAACATTTATGTGCTCCCTCTCCTCTTACAACGACAGCAACAACAAAGTAGAAGATCCCATTTCAAGGGCACTTAAAAAAATAAATTGTGTTTGCTTTTGCTTTTATGAAGGTGCTCTTGTTGGATGCAGGTTAGTTATTTTAAAATCAGAAAAACTGTAAATGGTTCAATGTTTCATTTCAAATTTGATCAATATTAGATTTACAACTACTTGTAAAAACAAAAGTTAGCTACAAAGATAATATTTCTACACAATAAAACTGCAATTAAAATGTCTAACAAACCATTTCTTGTCTGTGATGGAATGACAACCAGTCATCTCACTTCCAGTCTCTTATGACCCTGCAAGGACAAGTGAGTATAGAAAATGGATGGACAACATTCCTGGGCATTAGTGGCTACATGTAAAAACATATGTTTTAATGGAAGAAAGCTTGCAAAACAAACTTGACATATTAAACATGCACTGTGCATAATCTGGCGAGAGAAACATCATTTTCTCCAAAAGGAACATTGTTGGTTTCCTGTTGGCAGCTAAACATCACAATGACAAAGCAAATTGTTCAACAAAGAAAGAAACATATGAAATATCACTCATCTGAGAAAACCAGGGAAGGTGCTATTATGTTTTGGCTTGTTTTGCTGCATCTGGACCTTGAAGACTTGATATCTCTTGAGTAATGTATTCAATTTGTTGCACTTGTACATAGAAAAATGTCAGAAGGAGGCATGTGAGAGTTGTTCACCAGTTATTTCTTTGGCTTCCTAATGTGATGAGTTATCATAGAAATATTCCAATAAAACAGTTTGGTTGTTTTGTAACCAAATGTAAGAACTTCTTGATTCTCAAGAGGTATTGATACTCTGCATTGAAAATATAAGTCTAAAGTTAAAATATGCTTTTTGCTCTTTTTCTTTGCACATTTACTGAACATTAAAAGGGAAGTCTACACATTTTACTGAAAATCGCATGAAGAAACTCTCACCCAGAGCCAGTACTTTCCCTGTAGTTCCTTGAGTTTTGTTTCCTGATATTCCAAGAGTCTTGCCGGAAATCCAGCATGAGGCAACATGCCGAGCCCCCCTCTGCAGGACACGGTCGCAGTGTGCGGATAAGTTCACAGAGGGAACAAGGCCACGGCTGACAGACAGACTGAGCCAGTTCCACATTCCAATGGAGTCAACCAACCACTTCACCCTCAACACACGCACCCCACAATACACTCACACATCACCTCAATAGTCTCTTTATCTCCAAATCAAACAGACACTCAGGGCCCTGCACAGGTACATCAGTTTTAGATTAACCAGTTCACCCTGACATAATATCTCCTCTGAACAACATGGCTGTATAACTCGTGTAGTTTCACGACAACAGCTTAATGCTTATATGTAAGCCGTGTGTCCTTTTGAATTTTCCGGTAAAGCCAGCTCTCTTTCCTGCTTCTTCACCTAAGGGAGAGCGAAAAATACGGGAGAGTTCCCATATGCAGATAGAGTTTACATTTCCATATACCCTCACATCGCAAACAATCCGCAGCTGGAAGAAAATGCAAAAGATGCGTCCTTTATTTTTGATGGAAATGTTTCCCATTACAGTCATATCTGCTAACAAAATATTTCATTAGTTTAGATTATCAAGTTGTGCACTACTTTTCCAGAAGTGCACTCATATTTCATCTCAACCACAGAAGATATTTAATGTTTTGTCAATTCAATTTAGTATTTAACAAATATTGTTTCAAAACAGAAAGAGATTAAATTTATATGAATCCATGTGAAAATGGAGAACTGATTCCATCTAGTCAATAACTTTAAATCCGTCCCTCATTCTGAACATGCATGTGGCAACACTGGAAAGAAAAATCTACCAGGCATCTACCAGGACCGACTGGGCGTAGATGATTAGAAAATAAAATCAAACTAAAAGTTTTTAATTACAAATGAATGGTTGAGATCAAGTCACTTATAGGATCAGTGTGATCTAAATTAACTGTTCTATAAAAAAAGGTTTTACATGACTTTTTATCTCTTATCCACATCTATAATTGTGCTTCTAGACCGCAGTGCTGCTTTTTTGCGAATTACATTTGAGTGACAAAACTTGTACAATTAGAATAGGTCATCTCTCTTGTGGTATCCCTCAGGGATTAATCCCTGGACCTGGGTTTGTTCACAAAGCATGGCATCCCATCCCATTTGGATGACATGTATTCAAATTAAGAGTTTAGAAGACAGTAAAGCATGAATTGCAGTAAATATCTTAAGCTTTCTTCAAGACTAAAACGAGGTAGTATTTTCACAACTTCCAGCCTCCAAGACTTCAGCCTCGTACATCACCGCTACAGAAGGTCGAAGTTCATAGTGCTGGACCCTAGAATATTAAGTGGAAGGAAAATACTGCAAAAAAGTTGAGGGATCAATAGAGATTACCGAAGGTTTGAGATGATTGTGAATTAAAGATTTACAAGGAGTGGAGTGCAGCTCGTGTCAGCCGCCACACAGACTCATCCTGCACATGGGCTATAACTGTCTCAATGCTTGTGAGTCGTGTCTGTACCAGACACAACCTTAGATCACTAAGGACTAGACTACTGACTGGCCCAAAGCCTGTTAGCTTTAGTTGGAACAATAAAGTTTCCATTTTATTTGTCTACAATAAAGTATTGTTCTATAATGTGTTGAAACTTGATTTTTCTTTACTTTAGTGGCAGCTCTATTCTTCCAGCTGTGAGCTGTAACACCAGTACAGATGTAACTTGAGTAGTTTGTTCTTATATCCTTCATATGGCAGAGAAAACAGAGATTTGTATGGTAAATAAAGCAATTACCTGAACATATATAGATAAATCTGTGGTGAAAGTAAATAAATAACATAAGTTGCTGTCAATCTCCCACTTCTTTCTTTGTCGTCTTTCAGTATCCAACAAGCAGTGCAGGGCTGCTGAGCAGTAAAGGTGTGTAATTACCTTTGCGTGAGTCAGATTCAGGTGTTTTGAAATTGAAGAGCAGCCTAAAGAACACCACCACCCCCTTCTACCAGGTTTGCTCTGTTTATAGTTGTGAGACATCTTTACACGCAAGCTTGCTGTCAGTCACACAGGGTGTCAGTCATCACACCTCAGCGAGTCAGAGGGTCTGCCGCTGGACCTCCTGGCGTTCACAGCCAGACAGATTTAGACCAGATCTGACTAAACTAGCTGCCAGCACAGGTAGAGTTTGCACTTACTATAAATTATGGATAAGAGTCACTGATAAAAGTTAAATTAAGGTCCTTAACGTAGAGACAAGGAGCTAAATCTGGATCTTTAGATAAGATATGCAACCACAGAAGCCATTAACATTTTTCCTGAAAGTATACCTGATATTTCCCCCAGTTTGACCAGAGTCCAGCCAGAGCCCACCTTTAATCTGAGCACCAGCTTGTCATCGGTACAGCTGTTGCAAATGCATGATAATGGTGATGACTGGTATTGTCACTTGCCTGGAGTGATACAATGCAGACTTTCCTGTAAGGTCACCAGAGTGACGCAAACCCAGCGTCTCCAGAGTACAAACTGACTCATCTATCCAAATAAAGTACAATACAATTTGCCCTCTGTGAATGCAGCACATTAAGAAACCTTTGCTGCTTTTCAAGCGTCTTTTGTCAAAGAAGAGTAGAAGTAAGCATAATACATAATTTTCCTCAACAGTGCCATGCCTGATATCACAGATTTTCACCTGAATGTCCCTCTTAAAACATTTATGAATGCCCTTTGCATGAGCTCATTTTTGATTATTATTTGTATTGCGTGAGAGCAATATGTTGGACTGGTACTATCATCAGATTTTTTTCTATTTTGTCATGCTGCAGCCAAAAAGCTCAGAGCATTTTATTGGGACTTCATGTCATGTACAGTGGATTTGTGGTTCAGCATTTACAGATTCACTTATTCACATCATTTTATGTGAAATGCAACTCCAAATTGTTCACAGACAAATTATCTGAAATATTAGAAGGAAAATCCAACTTGGGAAACTGAAATAGACAGACGCAATTCGAGTCGACACTATTGCCTAGTCAATCTAGTAGAGATATTTATTTTTCTTGGCACAGAATGGCTGCACCTTAAACAGTGCAGATGAGGATGACTGTGGACTTTAGCCCCTGAAGTATTGTTAACACAGTATCCAATGTGCATATTAATGCATATTAAGGTATATTTGGTGTTCATACTACAAAAATAAGCAGTTACAAGTGTTTTTTTCTGAAGCATTTGCAGATTTCAGAGATTCAAAGGCATGTAGGCCTCACACCAAGCAAGTAGAAGAAGGCGTTACATCAGAGGAGACTAAAACTGAGCTGTTTTGCCTACAAGCAGTGCTGTGTGTGGAAAAACCAACATTGCACATCGTTCTGAACATACCATCCCCATGGCAACCCTCGGTGGTGGCAGCATCATGCTATCGGGATGATTTTCTTCAACATAGGAAAAGATGTTAAGACTTGAGACTGAGGTGGAGTTTCAGCTTCCAGCAAGAGAAGAAACCTAAATCCAGATCTACATTGAAATGGTTTAAATAACTGTATCTGCATTTGTTAGAACTGACTTTGTTTGTGTTTAGGGCATAAAAGCGTGTCTTTTTGTTTGTTTTTTTTATTGTCTGTAGTTTTGTACTTATATATTTAAATCACTATATATAGCAACACCTGACAGGATCTGAATAGTGAATGGAAGGATAAAGATAAATAATTACATATTTATATATTTCATCCGAGATTGAAGTTTTTTTTTTCAGTGGACTGTTTTATTTTGTAAAGATTAAAAAGTCACAAATGTTACATAAAGACCCTTAAAAATGTGAACAAAAGTGAAAGGAGCAGTTTATAATGAAAACCTCTTACCTTTTGGGAAAATTTAAATCAGAATGCCTTCAGAACGAATGCAATTCCTCTGTGAAACATTAGCATTGTTCGTCTGACTGAAAATAGACTGTTAAATGTGCATTTTTAATTTTAACAAAATCATTAAAAAATAAAACTCTGATCTGAAGGCAAGACTCCCAGGGGGGCAAAATCAAAAGGCGAAAAGACAAGATGGAGTTCAGGTGTCGTTTTCCTGGGAGCCTCATGTTGAAGGCCCCCACTGAAGAGATGCGATGTGTCACAGTTTGATTCATATATAAGGTATTTTTAATTTCTCTGCCTATCACTCATCCAGTTTCTCTACCTGTTTAACCCGTGCTGAAGGCTCCAGGCGAGGTGGAGCCTTTTGATGAGTGATGTGTTACACAACATCATGCCAGGTTGGCAGATAATCACAGGGTCAGCACAGAACACCATGACCGCGCACGAACGAGCTGACTGCCAAGGCCGGCACACAGTAACCAGTTAACCTAGCTTTAACTAACTTGAACTGAAGCACCCTGAAGGAAAATAACTTGAATTTAACATTGTTACATTTTTAACAACACATCTCGTATTCACCCTCTGTATCCTGGTAATTTAATGAGACCACTTACTGCAATGGCACCTGTGAAAGGAAATCAGAGCAAATACAGCAAACCTCATTCTGATCTTCTGTCTCTTCCAGATGAAACAAGCTGAAGCTCGAGCTTGTGGTGAATCTTCAAATGCACCCAGATAAGTTGTGTTTTTTGCCATGACACAAGACCCCACTTCGACTTTCAAACTAAAGCAATCAATTCCAGCTGAAGACCTCACCCTGTCTTATCAGTTTTGTGTTGTTTGCAGATATGATAAACTAAAGGTAGAAAAACTGGATTTTTATTAAGTATAAGACTAGTTTTAAGACAAATAATAGTTGTTTTCTTCATTCTAACCAGAGAGTATACAATGTCTAATCTAAACTTTATGGTATAGGTGGCAACTAAAGAGTTGGAGAAAGATTTGTCCATTGAGAAAATCTGTATCAACTAGAATTGGCTGGATTGATCCAAAAATATCGATAAGATTGATGACAAGTCTATATTTGTGTCGGATCAATACTAACAAGGTCAACACTTTAATTTTACATTCCCTCTTGAAATTTTATTTTATTTTTGTACTGTGGTTACTAAACTCTACCTTAAAGAAGATTTTGTTTTGATTTCCTCTCAAATTATGTTTTTCCCAGCTTTATTTAGGAAACATGCACAGAGATTTGTTTTGTTATTCTATTTCTTCTGTTCGATATGTCCAAATGTCTTTAAAGTATTTTGTCAGACATCTATAAACTTTGTCCAAACTGAGATTTTAACAAAATAATTCAAAGGAATCCAAAGGAACATGATGATATATCAAACTTAAATAATAACAGTATGGAGATCGGATTGGTGTTGGAAATACTGACCATGTTTTTACTTGGTATCAGATGCCGCCATTATCATGTTTACCTGTCGGGATGCCGATTTCAGGGTGATGTTAGTTTTCAGCCACATGTTTATTTGTTTTTTTGAGTGAAGGCCAAAACATTTTGTGTTGTTGTTATCCAACCCTGATCATCTTTTGTAGTTGTGCCGTACTCTGCATTTTTAGATGATGGACTGAACAGTAAAAGCTTTGGATATTGTTTTGTAGCCTCACCCTGCTTTTAAAATCTCCACAACTTTCTGCCTGACCTCTGTGCTCCTTTGTCTTCATGGTGGCATTTGTTGTCTAATAAACCCATAGGCTCTTCACAGAACAGCTGGATCTACAGTGAGTATACATTACACATGTTTACTATGGTTAGGTTACCTCTGAAGGCAATAGGTTACAATGGATTTTATTTCAAGGCATCAAACTCAAGCCAAATCTGGCCCACCGTAGCTTTTATGTGGCCCTTTAGACTTCAAATTACATCAATAAGTCCCTCCAATTTTTCACAAATTCTGAAAATTCACACAAAATTCTCACAAAATCAACATATCCCCACATTTTCTTATTTTTACACCAAGTTTTTTCCAAAATTGACCAATAACACAAAGTTTAATTGACTGCAGCCTCAGCCTTACTTGATGCCAAGTTATATTCCGTGACCGAAAGGGTGAGTTATAAAAACATCACTTGTTACCACAAATAATGTAAAAATTTCTTACAAATATTCCTAAATTAGCACCCCAAAATCTGTGATTCTGATTGCAAAAACCACAAAAACAACCAAAATCCTGGATGAACTGATCAGTGTGAAAAAATTTCATTACTTCACTTTAAGAAACACTTATTGAATGCAGAAACAAACAGGTTTTCATTGATGCTTTAACGATTTAATGGGTTTCATCAATACGTCCAGCCCTTTCAGATTTTTGATATGGCCCTCAATGAAAATGAGTTTCTGCCCTAAGGGGTTAGATTAAATAGGAAAGCATGTCAAATCTCTTTTAAAAAGTTTTGAAAACATGCATCATGTTGTGTTGATCTCTCACATAAAACCTCAATCTGGTGTTTGTGGTTGTCATGTGACAAAATGTGAAATCTTAAAGGCTCTGCTTCCCAGCACTCACATTTTCATTTCATTGTTCCAATGTCAACAGGATGTATCAAGAAGCAGAAACTATTGAAAAATACTTTAAACTCTGTCTCATCATGCGATGAGGGTTGTGAAAGGACTCTGACAGGAAGCAGTCAGGTTTTCTGAAATGACTGCTGTTGTGGGGCAGCTCCTAACCTGTACAGAGGAGGGACAAACACCCAGCGGGTCAAACCCCGGCAGCTGGTATGTTTCTAAAAACAGGCTGCTTGCTCCCCCCCTCTCCCTCTGCGTCGCCCCTTTCTCTGTTCTTCACAGCAGATGCTGATCTCTGTCTGTCTTCAGAAGGAAGCAATTACTGAGTCAGAGCGCAGGACACACCTCTTTTTAATAAAACCACATTAACGCATCTGCTGACTGACAGACTCGGTTTGTGACTCATGCCTTGGATGTAAGTGCTGGGTGACGGGGTTCAACTTGAGACGCGGCAGACTAAATTAGAGGCCTTCCAACAAGCAGAGTCAGGACCGTACTTGAAGTACCAGACATCTCGAGCTTTCACTCCCCTCCGTTTATCTCCTCATGATCAGTCTGTCTCCCCTCCACTCAAGTGCTGGAGCCTCCAGTTGCTCTTCAGATTTTCTGTCAGCTGTTCCTTCTCTCTGCAGCTTTTTTCTTTTATCTATGTGACCCGGATCCTCTGTCCCATGTTGGATGCGTCTGTTACATAAGTTTGGCCGGGTAAAATTCCACGCTGCTCCAAATGCAGTGACAACAGTTTCTTACTGTTCTGATTCAGCCGCCCACTCATGGGATGTTTTCCCAGCTGCTCACTATAAGGCTACCTCACTTCAATTGAGGCTAGGACCAAGGGGAGGCTGTACCTTTAAGAGAGCTCAGAAAACACTGTGTTATTGTTGAGAAAGGTTCTGGCTTCTGATCTGGAGCATCTCCTGAAAGTAGTCGTAAGCTGTCAACGGTCTGGCCGCTGATCTAACAGAAGGAGCACTTTTATTTTTGGAGAAAATAGCAGACTCTTGGCTGAACATGTGCATATTAAACCTCAGAGGCTGTGCAGGATATGTCAGAAACAATGTTGTTTTTTATAGTTATTTTCTCTTCAGTTTTAGCTGACATCTGTTCAGGAGTCAATCCTATTATTTGTCATGTATTTAAAATATTTAAATGCAATAGTTTTAAGTCTCCATAATGTTTTAAACTGATGTAAAAGGAGGGGGTTCTGACAGGAGAACATCTGCTTTTGAAAGCAGATGTTCTCAAAATTCAGCCACAGAAAGCTAAAAATACAGTAGGTAAAGCTTGAGCCAAATTCATGAATAAGCAGAGCGAGTTGCAAAGAAACAGATAGAAATTTATCAACAGTTACAAATACCTAAACACATTTAAATGGCAAAAACCGAAATATGAAGCCGCACTGTTTTTTCTATCTAGACATGTAGGTTAGTTTATCTAAAAACATGTCAGCTGAGTCTTAATGTAAAGAAATGAAGAGCATTTCATGAAGCATCGAACCCGTCACCTCCATGGAGGATGAGTGCTGCGTATGATGCAACCTGATTGTTACAGTTGAGTGCATTTGGTTTAAGGGTATAAAATAAATTCATCTACTGCACTATTTTCAGCCTTTAGATAATACTTGTGGGATATTTGGTTGTTTCATTCCTGCAGACTTTCTCTTCATCTGACCATCATGAGATGAAAGTCCAGTTATCTATTTACAGTCTATGGATGTGGTGGAGTAATTATTGGCTGAATAAATTATAAAATTGGTTCAACTCTCCTCCAAAGTCAGCAACTCAAAGAGTTCACCGTGATGTAAATCTTTGCCTCAATAAAGAATCAATACATATTGATTATGATCGTGGTGTCCAAAGTCATACTTCCTTATTGAACGCACCTGAATAAAAATGATGGTTTATTAGCAGAACTCAGTAGAACTTTACGGAGCGATGAGAAGATAAATTTAGCCAGGTCATTGTGAAAGAGGTCTTGATCTTGTTTATGTTAATAGGGTTGATCTTCTGTGAAATGAAGGCTAAAAGATTTGTAACTTATTACTTGAAAAACCTTTTAGCAAAACTGAAAAATAGAATTTACAAATCCATGCACAACTTCAGGAAAATAGGATAAATGCGATTACTTCTGACCCTCTTTTTCACATTTCTGCAAATCTGTTGCTCATAGCTTTTATTGGCTGTGTAGGAAATGTTTCACTTTGCTTGCTGCTGCAGGTTTAGCCCACAGCAATAAGGTAAATCAAGTCACAGATTATAGATAACTTGTCTGATGACTCACACGATGAAGAGTGACAGATGAGAGGTTAGCTTTGGGATGTAACATGACACCACTAAGGGCATGTACACGCTCTAGAAGACACATGCCTAGCTGCACGCACAGTCCAACAGGACAAGCATGAAGTTAGAATAAATATTGTTTTGGTTTTCATTCAAGATCAGATTAAACAAAAAAAAAAAGCTTAACAAAACCTGAGCACAATTTTATATTTAAACCTTTAATTTAACAACATTAAAAAGATTTTTACAAAACCAAAATGTTGATAGTTGATGTAAGAAGCAGGTAAAGTTTGTCTAAGAGCCCAACATTTGGTATCAAAAAACATTTCATTTGCATTTGAGAGCCTTTAAAAATTAAAATTAATCATTTACTTTGTGGGTGATGCAATACCACAACACTGCCAGTCTACGCAAATATTTATTTAGACACTTACAAAAGAGTCCTGAAAAACAATGGTTGCCAAAGCTACTTTCAGGATCTCACTGTTGGTAGTGAAACGTCAATAAATTATCTCAAAATAAGCTCCAGAAATAAATTAGAGTTTAAATAGATTGTTGGAGGCCTAATTTTGGTTAACTTGCAAATAAGTTGCAATAAAATACAAAAATCATGTTATAATTAGATAAAAACAAACTATAAAAGTTGATTGCCTTGTCACTTTGCCCTTCTTTGAGTGGTTTAATGCCGTTTGTATTTTCCAAACAGCAATGTTTGGGGTCATAAGACTCGGGTGCTGTGCCATACTGCCACCACAGGCAGCAGAGGGGATTTCGCAGCACAACCACATGGCTATTACTGCAAGAAATATTTGTCTTTATCCTTCCCTTTACAACTATATTAACTGTTATGATGATACAAAGGCTTCAATCTGAAGCTGGCAAAACAGCCTCAGTTCTTTGGCTAAGTGTGTTCAAAGGAACATTTGTTTATTCTCCCAGGACAGCATTTGTGAGGTCAGACTGATGTCACTGATCCAGTTTCTCCTAAAGAGTTGAGATCAGGGTTCTGTGATAATCAGTCAAGTTCTTCCACACCAAACCCAACCATCCGAGGTTAATGTTGAAGCTGGAAGAAGTCATTCCCAGACTGTTTCCGCACGTCTCTGGGATCTTGAAATTATCCAAAAAGTATAGGTATGAAGAGCCATTTTCAGTATTTCAATAGCAAGCCCACACCATAACACAACCCCCACCAAACTTTACACTTGGCACCAGTATCAAACCTAGACTTGACCTTCAGATAATCAGACGGAAAAGTTGGATTTTTCACTCCAGAGATTGTAATACCTCCTACATCCAACACTTTGAATTGTACGTTGTGATGCTTGGATGCAGCTTCTAGCCATTGCTATGAAGCTTTTTATTCACTATTCTTGATTTGATCTGAAGTCCATGTGAAGCTTTGAGGTTTGCAGCTACTGACTGCAGAAACTTGGCAACTTCTGCATACTGATATGTTTGTGGTCTACCACTTTGTGGCTGAGTTGGTTTTCTTACCAGATGCTCTTACTTTGTCATTATACATTTTAGTCACCAAGAAAAAGGACTTATCACTTAAAATTGTGTTTCAGCACATTTGGTAACATAGTGTAGGATAAAACATCCATAAACTTTTGGTGTTACGACTTATATGTTCAGCTGCCAATTCATTACATGGCAGCTTCTTGCGAATCAAATTTAAATATCTATCACAACTTTGTCTATTATTCCATCATTTAGATTTTTTTTTTGTCAAACCCTTTTTTTGGCATCATTTTGTTATTCTTGTGTCTATGAAAAGTTTCCATCTTTATCAAAAATCATTAGATGTAATGCACACCACTTTGTGTCATGCGAAGATACTAGGAAACAGGAAGTTAAAACAGTTAGTGTGATACAATATGTGCCGGGTCTAATGGGACTCTGAAGCTTAATACTTTGTTTCAAATCAGTAGTCACTGTTCCTTCATTTTGAGCTGCTGTCATGTGCAGATCTGCTAGGGGTTGTACAACACAAGGTCACGCAAACTTGCCCTGAGTTCATTTGTCCTTAAATGTCACCAGCGTTTGCACAGCAGGGATAACACTGTTCATTTGCACAAAGTGATAAATAACTGAATCAATCACTGAGGTGATGTCAGAGTTCAAGGCCTTTGGTCATTCTTTGACTAGCTCCTCTTGGATTATATTTCTCTGCAGTTCTTCCATCTGCAAGTTACTTTTCTATCATAACAGAATATAATTGTCCAAGAGAGTGCATGCTACTTTTCTCCTGTTTATCCAGATTATTCATCAGGCTCATAAAGGTTTCACTGCTTCATCCCCACAGGCTGCCCTGAGTCAGTCAAGCCATGCACCAAAGCCCATTCTGCCCTCACCTGAGGGGCATTTAATAGAGAGAGCAAACACTGTTTCTAAGAATCGGGTTAATTTATACATGATTTGGGTTCCGTTTTAGTAACAAAGTAATATTGATGGGGAATTGCTCCAACTAGGGATAAACATATGCAGAATGGTTTCATAATGGTGAGAATAAAAGCAAATATGTGTGGTTAATTAACTGCATGTAAAATTATATAAATGAGCTATGCTACATTCAATATGTCTCTGCACGTGTGGATATATGGACAAGCAGGAGTTGCGACACACTTTAAAGCTGCAGATGCACAAAGGCACACACGTCAGACACGAAGAAGAACAAGTTTTTCTGCTGAAATGGGGTGAGGATGAATGCTTTACTTAACTCCTGAAGGTGAGGTAAGAATTATCTCTCCAGACTGTAGTGACACAGTTGAAATTTGTAAACAAAAACTGCCTCAATCCTAACCGTGCCACAATTCCTACATGGAATCTCAGCACGCCGATATTCCCTCCACAGCATCGCAGAGCCGATCGGAGCAGATGCTCCTGTAGCTTCATTTAGTATTTTGCTGCTTGGCAGACAGACGAAACTTGCTGGCTGCCTGGATGTCCTCACTCTGCACTGAGAGGCTGGCTAATAATTTGTCAGCCCCTGTGGGGTATGAGGCCAGCATGTCAACAACGGGCCCAGTGTTCCTTGGGCCAGCTATGAAGATTCGAGTGATCCGGCGACTCTCCAGACAGCGAGGGGTGTGTGTTGGGGGGCTGGGTGAGGAAGGATACGAGGGAGAGTGGGTGGTATTCCTGGGTCTGTTTCAGTAAGGAAGTGTTGCTTTTGCTGTGAAGCAAACAACATAGAGACCAGTAAATTAAAATGGGCACAAAGGTATAAGAGCATGCAAATGTACACAATTGTCCACTTATCACATGAGGATAGTCGTTTTGATTGTTCCCTCGATGCAAACCATGCCCGAGCTTTTTCGTCATGATTCATGTTGTGCAACAGTGTTCCCTCCTTTGCAGGTGATGTGGCTTTAAAACTACAGGAAAACACAGGAAGCAGGATGCCAGGCTAACAGGACAAAACATGCAGTTCTTCATTGTTTTTGACAGTTGAATGACACAATTATATCAGTTTTCATGCAGGGTGACTCCCAAGAACTGTATCCAATGTACCTGCTGCCCACACAACTGCAGAGGAACAGCTCCCTGACCACGCCATCTTCAACAACAAGCTGCTTATCATTTACTCCCCTCAGGCCTACATTATTAATCTTCATGTTCAAGTAAAGAGACAGATTAGAGCAGCTCAACTAACAATGCAAAGAGTTTTGATGTTGTGACTCAAGCTGATAAAGTGCACGCATCTGGCATCTAGTGGTCAAACAGGGTAATTGTTTGTAGTTGCAGTTTTAATGGACTTCAAGCTGCAAAAACGCTGCAAAAATTGAAATTAAATCTCACAAAGATTGAGCTGAAAAATTCTTAAACTCCACCGAATTCTAATTTTAGGAGTTAATGCAAAGAGTTGTATTTCTCTTCTACAGATGATCAGTACAAATTTCCTCCAGCAAATCATCAGTGATAAGGTTTTTTGTCGGCATGTACAGCACCTTGCAAAGCTGATGGATCCATATCCATACCCCTTGAACTATCTTTTTTCAATTTACAACTACAAACTTGAATATATTTTATTCAGATTTTATGTAAATGTCGTGTAATTTTATATGGATGTTCATTTTTGCCTTGATTTTTTGCATATAGGTCAAAAAGTTAACTTTGGTCTTATCTGACCATAGAAGCTTTTCAAACAGAATTTCTGTAGCCATTTCTTTCAACAATGAACTGACTCTCTGCCATTAAGGCCAGATTTATTTACTCCAGCACAAGCAGCAGTACAGTCAACAAGTTCTCCTAAAGAAACACTCTGAATCTCTGCAGCTCCTCCAGAGTTACCATGGAGCTCTTCGCTGTTTCTCTGATTAATGTTCTCCTTATCACTCGGGCAGCCTGGGTCTTTATTCATGTCTTTGCTCATTTTAATTTGTGCTCTGCATTTTGAAATAATAGACTGAACAGAGCTCTGTGAGTTGTTCAAACCTTGCTACAGAGCTTAATAATCTGACGCTGCTTTAAATTTCTCCACAGTTTTATCCCCTACCTGTCTGCTGTGTTACTTGATCAATGTCAGTGCTGTTTGTTCACTGAAACTGACTAACAAACCACTAAAATGGGATAAAAGAAGTGTTATATCTTTGCTAATAAGGTGGATTCTAAAGGCATTTGATTGAACTGGATATTACTCGCGGTTTTGATTTGTAGACATGCATAATAATTCTTTCCAATTTACAATTATGTGCTTTATTGTGCTGATGTTTGGTGCAAAATGTCAATAAAACAACCTTGAGCAACTGGTTCAAGCACACAAAATGTGGAAAAGTTGAAGTTGTACATAGAAATACTGCATTAAATAAACATTGCAGCAAGTAGAGGGAAATCTGTTAAACTATTGTGAAACAAAACAGCAAAGTACATTCATGTAATGGTGACACACATCATCAATGAGAGTTTACCGTGACTGTACAGCACAAAAAGGTACAAGGTGAGGCCACGCTTCAGAGGCAAAGCAGTTCAAGCATAAGCAAGATTTTAATCTAAATCCACCATCTGCGCACAACAACAGAGGTTCTGTGCCCACGCTAATCACACACACCAGATCAAGGCAGGAGCATGTGAGCATTTTTTCAAAGTTTCAGCAAATAAAGAGATCCCAACCATTCACTGAGAAGATCAAACTTCAAACATCAGCTCAAGGCGCAAGAGTGGGGTGTAGGTAGGAAAAACGGAGAGGCAGCACTAGAAGAAAAACAATGGATTTCATCATCAGTCGTCTTACGTCAAGATGACTAACTAGATAGGCAATAGAATACCTCCCTTTATATTCAAGAGCAAACCCTTCCTGTAAGTGACATTCCTTCACATCAGGCCAGTTTATAAGACTACATAAAAAAAAACTGTAATGGCAGCAGAGAAAAGTTATGAATGGAGCCTGCAGGAGTGCATTTAAAAAGTTTGCAGTTGAGATGCAGAGCTGGAACTTTTCAGGAACGTTCCTTTCTTTTCTGTTGTTCTCATGACCAATCTCCAGTCGTTTCTATTTAACAATTATCATGTTGTTGAGGAAGATCTCTCAGTAATTACTTTGCATTGTGGGTTTTTTCCACAATTTCCAAATCAAATGAGTACTGCGTATTCACTTTGTGATTCACAGGAATTCTTTCAGTCATGTGAAGCAAAGAAGAGACCACTCCCTGAGCTTATCCTGTTTAGGATTTTGCATGAAAGTGAAGCTACAAAGGATCAGCAATGATAACAGCCCACTTCTTTCTTAGACTTAAATGCGCTTACTGTGTTTCCATTTTGCCTTTGTCTTTAATTTTCTTCCTCAGGAAGCATTGCATATGAATGGTTCTACACAACATCCCCACTTCCTGATTTTCATGCTTTATTTAGGTTTTACTTTTTAGATCACAATTAAGTTCTTAGAGTGTCATCAGAAACAATTATTATTGCCAATCAAATAGATATTTTTGAAGATTCTGCAAAAATTACATTGTTAGATTGATGTTTTAAGACCAGAGAAGTCCATTTATATCTTTCTTGGCATCTGACATTCTTTATAAAATGGGTAATAATGCTTCATTCATTTTGCACAGCTGAGGTCCTCATTTGTAAAATCAATAAATATTTAGAATAATTATTTTTAAAAAAGAATAGAAATAATTTAATTAAATTGGTGGGTACTCCCTTTCTGCAGTGGGTTATAGCTCATGTCATCATAATATAATTTATTAGTAAGCATTATTACGCTGCATACTACTGAATTTATGTTGCAGCTTTGGGTAATTTAAGGCTTCAAATCAAATGAACTCACTAAAATATAATCAACAAAAGAAGATTTAGTGGAAAACATCATATTTTTACTATTTGCAGGTATGAGAAGTTAATATCAAATGAAGATTAGAGTAAAATTCGGAACTAGATAATAATCGTAATTTAACCTTGGTGTTGAAATAATGGATGTTTTAAATAATTTGGGAATCATTTTTATTACACAAGCTTGTTTTTCCAGATTTTTCCATTTCTAATCTGGTATGCAAAATATTTGCTGCACTATTTTAAACAGACACAGTTCAAACAGCTTTATGCAACACTTGAAGATTTAAAGTAAACTATGAAACAGCTGTAATTTTCTTCACTTGATGAACTCTGTCAGACTAGTTTAAGACTTAATCAAACACTTATTTGCAAGTTCTTGTATCCTCTGTAGGTTTATGCAAATATCTTGGAAGGAAATATCAATGGATGAACACTTCATGCAAAAGAACATGCAAAAACAACATTGTGGTAAATGCAGAACTTGATACTAGACGTGTCAACATGTGATGTAAGATCAAAACAACCTTGTTTTTTTTTTACATGTAAGTATTTATTAGAAAATAGATACATTGGTGAGTTTCATGAGTGGCAACATGAACAATTTGTGATTAATGTATTATGGTGATGATAACCATCACATGTAAATATTAGCTGACAGAGGATGATGCTTTGTTGTGAAAACAACCTGGGGTAAGTAGGTTAAAGGAATCTACATCATGAGCATCTCCTTACGGATAACTACACCGATGTGTGAACCGCAGGCAAATGACAAGAAAATTCACCGGAAAGATGAGCTTCGACAGCTCACAGACACAGAATATGCAAAGTTAGATTTCCTCTGTCTTACCTTCACGATGTGAAAACTGGTTTTAAATTGCCTAGCAGTTTAGACTGAAGTTTCTATTGTCCTTCTAGAATTAAATCTCCACCAATTTAATTAAAATTCAAATGAGAATAAAAAGGTCGACACAAGAACATGTCCAGCAAAAAACAAGTTAAAACAAAAACTTCGTCTCACAGTGTGTTTAGGGCTGGGGAATACAAATTGGATTTTGTATTTTCCAGACATTGTAAAGGTTTTAAAGACACTTTTTTAGGTAAAAAATATATCTATTTTTTAGTTTCTTTCTTAGCTCAAAGCGCATCAAAGTGTGTTGTATCTGCTCCAGCATCACAAAAACAACAGGCAGAGCCCGACGCCTGCCAACAGATGTTTGTAAGGAGGAAAAAGACTTTCATCTCGTATTTACATCGGCCCTTCATTTGATCTTTCACTGACAGGCAGATGTATGCAGGCTTAGTATACATGGTGTAATTGCTTTAGCGTTTTCAGGGGAGTTTCTACAGAAGTTGTGTGTTGCAGCCTGTAAGAGCGAGTTTATGTTTTGTGTTTTTGGTTGATTCTGCATTTTTGTACATTTCTGGGTTTTGTTGTTAGTTACTATTTCTCAAATTCTTGCGTCTCCATGATTTCAGTGTTTTCCTGTTGTTTACTGGGTTCACCTTGGATAATTTTCTCAGTCAGTCTCCACTGGTTCTTATCAATCATCTGTTTCCTCTCCTCTGCATTGACCACACTCCATTTCTTTTCGGATTTGCCTTTTGTCTCCCTACTTCTTGCCTGTTTGTGCTTTCGCCTACCTCCTGCCAGTGATAGGTCCTCTGCCAAGACACAAATGAATTTTTTTCTCAATATTAGTAAATTTAAAAACCTGATGTGCAATACATCATATCAACATTTCTTAAATACTGTTGCCAGTGACACTTTGTAGCACTCATGTTACTATGTTCATGTCAAAGGAAAAAAGATATTCAAGAATTCAAAACAAATTCACTGGAAATGCTGAAGAAATGCAGAACACAACCCAAAACACAACAGTAACTGCAGTCACATTCAATAAACTAGAACATGCATTACAATTATGTTTGTCTGTCAGATTTAAAGTATCTTAAAAAATAATGACTTATAAGGAGGTATTAAACATACTTTTCGTTAAACAGACCTTCTTTTAATGAAAAAAATTTCCATTGGCGTGATGTAATTTTCTAATCTTCAATTTCATGTTTTCATCAGGATCTTCTGCCAAGCAGAAGATCACAGAAATAAAAACTTTAAGACATTCGTTTGTTTGTAATTAATCCATGTAATGTGTTTCACTTTGTGGATTGAGTTACCAAAATAAATTGACTTTTCAGTAATGCTCTGATTCAGTGAATATGACTAAAAATCAGGCAGTCAAGCCACTTTATAATGCTGCTGTGTGTGCATTTGTTTTTAAACAAAACAATGAATAGTAAATTATTGCACTTGCATAATGTATTAGTTGTAAAAGAACTTTACATTGAATTATTCTTTTACCTTTCATATAGTTCTATCTTTACTTTAGAACTGATCTGACGTTCAAATAATTTTCTGTTTTGAAATATATTCATATGTTTTTCTTTTCCTTCTGTTTGTGTGGCACTCCCTTAGCGCCATGTTGAATGGCTTCAGGGGAATTACTGGTGAATTTGCATGTAGCCACATTTCTTGACAAGCCGACACATATGTACCCTGTTTTCCCGTCTGTCGCTGCAGTCTGCTGCTTATCTGCATCATGGCTTCCCTCTTGTGCTTGCTGTGTGCTCTGTGCTGGACGTTCAGGTCGTGCTGCAGTGTCAGCTCGCCTGAGTGGTTCCAAAACATCACCGCAAACCTCTTCAGCTTGCCTGGAGATGTAACTCTTGGAGGACTTTTTCCAATTAACCAGCAATCGAACAGCAGCATTCTCATTAGTGAGCCGAACAGCATCAAGTGTGAAAGGTAATGTAGTTATGAGAAATCATTGCTTTTATTGGCTTTTCTCTGTTAAATGAGACCTAAACACATGTTTAAACTTAACTTGATTCTGATTTTTTCCACAGTTTGAATGAATATGGAGTTGGTTTCGCTCTGGTGATGAAATATGCCGTGGATGAGATCAATGGAAAACAGGATCTTCTGCCAGGCGTCAAATTAGGTTATAAAATGTACGACACCTGCAGACAAGCTTCAGTCATTGTGAAGCCCACTATCTCCTTCCTCACTGAAAAAACAAGCAACGCTCTTTCTGTGGAGTGTAATTACACCGACTATGAAACCAGCATATCAGCCGTCATCGGTCCTTATACCTCGGAAATGGTGTCAGTCATCGGAAAACTCCTGGGTTTCTTTCTGATGCCTCAGGTTTGGACATGAATTTATCTTGCATTAACTGGCTTTATTTTCTTGTTGAGAAAAACAGTATAAAACTTTCAAATATTTGTAATATTTGTATGTCATTAAAAGTATTAATTTGTTCTTTTTCACAAAACAATTGTACAATTCTTTAAATTTTAAAAATAAAACGACAGAATGAGTCATAGTTCAGAATCAGGATGGGATTTTTCTCCGTACATCTAGCAACACTTGCAAGGTGATTAAGTGGGGCTTTGCTGTTTGCACATCTAAATATTCTGGTTTATATCAAAAAATTTGAAGAAAAAAATAAACCTGAAAACTTTATTAAGCCCACAGAATCTTTATTTATGTCTTCTAAAATACATTATAACTCTTGTGTAGTTTTATAGTGCTGTAACTGTTTGTGTCCTGTGCTGAGCACAGGGATCAACTTCAGGTATAAACACAAAACAGAAATTTTGTTGCAAAATTATTGTCATGGTTCCTTAGATGTTAGCATCTGCCAAATTTGAACCAAGACAATTTATTTTGTCTGAAATGATCAAATTTAGAAAAGTCCTGCCAACATTTATTTTTATTTTATTGCTTTAAAGTGCACAGTGTAAAATTTTACCATGACTTTTGTTTTAATGTCACACAAACTATGTTGACTTCAAAGTTGTTTCTTTATTCAAGATTGTTTCATAATGTGACTCTTTTTGCCCCAGATTAGCTATGGTGCCACCAGTGACAAATTCAGTGATAATCTTCTCTACCCATCATTCTTCCGGACGGTGCCCAGCGACAAATGGCAAGTGGACGCCATGATTCAGCTTATGTCTGAGTTTAACTGGACCTGGGTCGCTGTGATAGGCAGTGAGGAGGAGTATGGACAAAGTGGTGTGCAGCAGTTCTCCAAAGTAGCAGAGAATAAGTCTGTGTGTGTGGCCTATCAGGGCCTGATCCCGGTGTACACTGACCCTGGACCAGCAGTCCAAACCATCATCAACAACATCAAAACAACAGCGGTCAAAGTGGTGATCGTGTTTGCCCTCCCAGAACAGGCTGCGTTCTTTTTTGAACAGGTTAGTGAAGAAGTATGGAGTGCTAAAAGAGTGCCACAATGTAATAAATAAAGAAATCCAGTATTTTATAGTTAAGCTGAGAAAAATACATTTAAATATTCATCAATAATTATTTAAGTTGAATTATGTTCTAAAATCAGGAAGTGATCCACTCATTTAACTTTTTAATAATTACTTTGGAACCAGATAATTGCACACACTGTATAAAAGACATAACCATTTTTGTGCAGTCTGACATTAAATCAGAGCAAACTTTTCCTGTTTCAGGTTTTCTATGACTATCAAAATAATTTAATTTGCTACCTGAGTAATGAGATGGGAGGTTTTCCAATAATTTTTTTGTTTCACACACAAAAATTACTCCACCTTTAAATCATTTGATAGAGTCTAGATGATAATGTCATGACTTTATAAGCTTGCATTGATGTATTTTACTGCCTCCTTTATTTGGGAACATTGGAAAATAAAAATAAATTAGCTAAGGTATCTGGAAGAGAATGGTCGCCTTCCTCAAGTCTGGTTCATCCTTAGTTACAATTTAGTTACAATTTTATGATCCCATATTTTTTTGGGATTATATTTTATGATCCCAAATGTTAATATTTTAGCACAAATTATATGCAAAATATGAAATGGTTTAGCCATCAACAATGCTTCAAAACATCAAAAAGAAGATTAAAGTTTGGGCGCAAACATTCTCCCAAATGGATGACGACCTTTACATCAATTACAAACTAGCTCAGGGACAATAAAATTACCAGTTCTGAGTGGATAATACAACATCCTGAGCTCAGTCCCATAGAAAATTTGTGAGCACAGCTGAAAGGCTGTGTGTGAGCACAAGCTTGACTTAGTGACACCAGTTCTGTCAGGAGGAATGGACCAAAATTTTAGCAAACTGTTGTGAGAAACCTGTAGAAGAGAACCAAAAAAGTTAATCTGAGTCAAATATTTTGAAAGGCAATTCTGCCAAATACTGAGATTGGCCAAATGATGTTACTCTGGCAATCAGCAGATGGAAATTATTTTTGGTAACTCCATCTGATCTAAATCAGGAAAGGTTTATACTGATTTAATATCAGACAAAATGTAATGGACTCTTTTTTACATTGAAAACGTTCATATTTTAAAAAGTATGTCTTAAAATCTTATTTTACTTTTAGTAAGAATTAATTATTGCATGGTTACAGTGGTCCATGTAATAATTTAAACAGCCATTGTGGTCTTTAAAATAGACAAATGTCTTATATGTTAACATTCACTTGAGGTCAAGTATTTGGTTTGTGAAACGCTGCATAAGAGAAGTATTACTAACCTCTAACGCTGTTGGATAAAACAAATATATCAAATGTTGAAGAAAAATTGTGTAGTAATTTTCTATTACATTTTTTGTTCATCATATAGATCTGAGTTTCGATTTTAAATTTTTATCAATTAATTACACATTTTTATCAACTCTGGCACAATCAGACTTCCATAAAGTAACAAAACTCATTACATTTTAAAGGCACATGCCGTATTGATTAAAGTTATCTTGTCTCATTTATTCCAGGTCATCAAGGAAAATTTAACAGGTGTGTGGATCGCCAGCTCAAGCTGGATAATCCACAATCGACTCATTTCCATTCCCAAGATCAAAGATATTGGCACAGTCATTGGGTTTGTTGAAAAATTGGATAGTCTGGATTTACTGGCCAACTACACAGAAGCATTCCTCAAAAAAATAAGTGAGGAAAGGGAAAATAATGGTACTATACAACCAAAGTCTCATGATCCTGACAATCCATGCCCACAGTGTTGGTACCTGTCACCAGCTAACATCACCTTGGTGAATAACCTTGCAGTGAAGAGACTGGGCTTCGCTGTGTATTCTGCCGTCTACAGCGTAGCGCAGGCACTGCATACGTTGCTTGAGTGTGATTCAAATGGTTGTAGTTGGGAAAAAGACTCAAAAATCTATCCCTGGAAGGTAACATTGGTTAAAAGCCCTACAGCTGACTGAGCACAGCTAAAAATTAGCATGTTTTTTAACATTTGAATTACATCTGGTTTTGCAGCTGTTGGAGGTCCTGAGGAATACTTCTGTTAACATAAGTGGCACAATTTTAGAGTTTGATAAAAATGGCAACCCAAATGTCGGGTATAAATTGATGGAGTGGATCTGGAAGTCCTCAGACAAAGTTGACTTCAAAAATGTGGGAAATTATTATCAAAACACACTGTTCATCAACAGATCTCGCTTTGAATGGCACACTGAGAACTCAACGGTAAATTCAGTTACTTCTTTGAAATACTTAAGTCAACGTATGTGAAAAATAAGGGTTTTTTACTTTTCTTCTCAACATAACTGTTTCAGGTTCCTCTGTCGACCTGCTCAGCGCAGTGTGCCGATGGCCAGGTTCGCAGAGTCAAAGGCTTTCATTCCTGCTGCTATGACTGCATTGACTGCTTGGCTGGCACTTACCAGGCAAACAAAGGTAACGTGATAGGCCATGCTTCTGTCATGTAAATGAGTAGATGTACATTTTGAGCAATGGGAAATTGAATATGGACTTGGTCTCGCTGACCAACATTAAGTATGTAGGCTAAAAAGCTCATTAATCTATCAAAAATCTATCTGAAGGTAGATCTGTTCTCTAAACTATAATATTAATTTAATAAATGTTCCATTAAGTAAAAGGAAATTCACCAATTAAGACTGAGTGAAAAGAGTGAAGTCAAAATATAACCGAAGCTTTTATTGATTGTACATCAAGAATTAAAGAAGTGTCTTTGAGTCGACAGCTGTGATTTCTGATATCAAATCTTAATTTGAATGGGAAAGCAAAAGTGAGGAGGAATTTTAAGCATCTGAATCAACTTTGATTTGTCATTTTCTCATACCAGAACCAACAAAATCAAGCAGGAAAAAGAAACAATGGGTCAGACGCAGCTGTTTACTTTCTTTCTCCTAGCAACTTGCGTTTTTGCTCCAGGGTTCTTTCGCCCTTGATGGCTCTTTTTCTCTTGATAGAATAGATAGTTGTGTGTTTTTTTCTAGCTTTGTTTCTGTTGTTTCGGCTCAGTTTATTCAATGAGGTTGTGGTTCCCCGCTTTGGATGATAAAAATCTAAAAGGGGTTCAAATATTTACATGGGGGTGCTGAGCATGGCAGCACTATGGATGAAAGACAACTTCACATAAAAATTAGATGAGCATCTAAAATGAAGAACAATGGTGTATAATAGAAGGCAACTAGACTTCTCTTGTTTCATGAAGATGTTTCACCCCTAAACAAAGATACTTCTTCAGTTCTGGACGTAGCTTTATAAATAGCAGTCAGGATAATCACACAAATAGGTGACCTTCCAGGAAGGTTTCACATCAATTTATGCCTTGGGATGTGTATCGAAGTAACTCACATGGCATCTAGTTTGGGTCGTCAAGCAACAACAATCCAAACACTGAGCTGAATGGAGGGTAGGGTCAATGACTCATGTGTCATAATGGCCCCGTGAGTGACCTTAATTAATGTAATTGGTCTGACTACTATATAGAAACCTTTTACTTCCAACCCATGTTTACTGGAGTCTCAGAACTCAGCAGATGTTGGGGAGGGAGTCATCATGAGATGCTGGTTGTCCAATCAGAGGACAACTTTGAAAAACTTAGTCATGTCAGAATACACTACCAAAGAAGGATGGATTCTACTTTTTTTTTTTTCATATTCCTTAGAGAGAGAGAAACTATAAATGTCAAAAATCTGTTATTTGTAGATAAAATCATATCCTTAGACTGAAGGAAATGTTTGGGTTGTTGTTACTTGATGAACCAAACTAGATGTCATGTGAGTTACTTCAGTACAAAATTAACAGAATTCCTTTATAACAAAAAACATTAGTAAACATTGACAAGCATTTTGACAACATTTCTCTAGACATAACACAAGGAGATGCTCTAAAAAATTACATTTTAACACTACATGAGAGGGATACTATGTTGTTAAGATTAGATTTAAAAGATTCAGCAAGTAGTGCTGCTGGTTGAAAAGTCATATTGAAGAAGTTTGCATCCCACAGGTCAATCCGCCATCAGCAAAAACCTTAACTTCTTTCTTTTTTATATAGTTACTATTACCTTCAATCATATTCAGACTATGATCAAGTTCTGTTTCTTTTTCTGTCTCTAGAGGACATCCAGTGCACCAAGTGTCCTGAACGTCAGTGGTCCAATGATCACAGTACTAACTGCACACCCCCCATTTTTGAAATTTTGGGATGGGACTCAGATGATGCCCTGAAGATTATACTGGCAGTTCTTGCGCTACTTATATGTCAGGTGTTAGTGGCCATCGTGTTCCTGATCCACCGAGGAACCCCACTGGTGAAGGCCTCAGGGGGAGTCCTAACCTTCCTGGCTCTGCTCAGCTTGATGGGAGGCTGTTTGAGTTTGTTTCTCTTCCTGGGGGAGCCTGGGGATGTGGTGTGTCATCTTCAACTACCACTCATCACTATTTTTCAAACTGCAGCTCTCTCCATTATCTTGTCCATCTCACTGCAGGTGAGTACTTTCAGGTGCAATACTGCACCCAAGTGGCAATATCTAGAAACTACACGAGCACGAGAAACGTGGTTTGCAAATATTGACATTTTTCTCTAGATTGCTATACTTTGTATGTTTTGAAAATAATTAATAAACCAAATTATTATCCAATATTTTCAGAAAATAACTGATGTTAAAGATAAATAGGTTAATAATTTTCATTTAGAAGATTAGCTGATTGCAGTGCTGAAAGTATGATATTTCTAGACATTTTACGGATGTTTGTTAAAATAACATTGTAAGAGAATAACATAATTAAAATATTTTTGTTTACTTAATTTGGGAATACATGCCTCCTAACTGCCTTTGCAGTTGTTTCTATTTGTCAGATTAAGTCAAGCAGTCACAAAGGGATAAACTTAAGAATTTAATTATAATTCAAACTCTTCTTTTCGAACAGATATTCCTTGTGACAGAGTTCCCAAAGAAGGTCGCTCCCCACCTGCGTACGCTCCGAGGCCCTGGAAGTTGGCTGTTTGTCCTGATCTGCTGTTCTATTCAGGCTGGAGTGTGTGGCTGGTTTGTTCAAGAAGAACCCTCTCTTACTGTGTATAAGAGCAATATGGAGATCAATTTCATGAAGACCTTTTTGCCATGCCCTGTGTCTCCAGATAAACTTGCTGTCATGCAAGGCCTCAATGCTGCCATGGCCCTGGTGTCATTCATGTCCACCTTCATGGCAATTAAACCTCATCATCAATACAATCTGGCCAGGGATATCACCTTCTCCACTCTTATCTATTGTGTGATTTGGGTGATCTTTATTCCAGTCTATACAGGGTTGACAACAAATACACCCACTGTGTCGAAGAATAAGTCTATTGTCCATGTTTATTTCACTCTGGCAAGTAACTTAGGGCTGGTGGTTGCTTATTACTTTCCAAAATGCTACTTGCTGTTTAAGATTCCTGATTCCAACACTCCAGAGTACTTCCGTACTTTCTTAGAAGGCGTCCCACCAACACCGCCCCAGGAGGAGCCACAGTCACCACCAGCCAAATAAGCTATCAACCAACCAACCAGCCAGCCAACCATCCAGTCATCCAACCAACCACCCAACCAATCAACCAATCTACCTTCTTACCAACTGAACTCTGTTACCCTGTTTATTTCAGCTTAAATGTTGCCTGTGGGTTGAGCTGCAGAGTTCAGCATGTGAGTTACACTTGTGAAAAACTCCTCTTTCCTAATGCCTAATGATGGAAGAAGTGCATGTGCTGACAATCTCAGTGCAGAGAAAAAAATTGGGTATGATTGTGCAACCAGCAGTGGTCTTATTCATTCACTCTTATAAACTGAGCTCTGCTAAATATTATTAGTGCTAATTTTCACAAAGGCTTCACTTTTATTGGAGAATACCTCCACAATTGCATGATAGAGAGGATGTAATAGCTTGTCTTCATTCCTGACCTCAACCCCATAAAATCAATAAAATTAAGAAAATGATGGACAACTCTGACCATCCTCTTCATGAGACTGTTTGGGAAAACAGAATGACTTCAGTCAGAGGTTTCTTCAAATTTGCTGTAACAGAGACTGTTACAAAATGTCTTTCCTGCCAATAACCATCACTATTTACAATAACTCTTTGAAGAATTTGAATTAATATGAGTTACAACAACATTTAATTTCCATTTTGGATCAATAAAGTATTTCTGAATTTGAATTTAATTGAATTAAAAGACTTGTGTGGTACTGTTTGTGCCAAGCTGACCATAAACACATTGTATGACTTGTAAGAAATGCTGTTTGAGGAAAGGTATCCCATCCTACAGCAGATGATCAAGCTGGTGACCAACCAAAGTATGAGGTGGCAGGATATTGTAAGCTGCACAGAGTTCATCCACACTTCTTTGCTAATAGCCAAATAAGCTGAAAATAGAGAGGACCTGAGAAGTTTTTGAAGTGGCCAACCCACTAACTCTGTTGTTCAGCCTACTAATATATTTTTCTTTCAGATGTTAAAGGATTATAATAAAACATTTCAACATTGTAACATATTTAGACGAAAGGAATTTTGTCAAACAGAAACTCAATTTTTCTTTCTTTTTGTGCATTGTTTATAATGTATGAACTACACACATGCTCCTTTTTATTCCTTTTTACTGTTTTTTGTGCAATATTTACATTATGTTAGTACTTCAGGATGATCTTGTAAGAACCTGCCCTGTTCAAATAATTTATTAAAAACATTTATGCAGACTCTCTAAACATTTAATTATAATTAAATATCACTTTCTCCAAAACAAAATAAATAAATAAATAAAATCCTATGTCTCCTTATTTCTAAACTTTGTGGATGAAGTTTAGTCTTTGAAATAAAGGCTAAAGGCTAACTGCTCACCACAGTTTCATCTCGCAAAACCCCATTAATAGCTATAAATTGTAAACAAATAGAAAACAAGTGATCTCAATGTGATCAATGTGATCTGAAACATCATCTTTTCATGCTTATCAGAAGCATGAAAAGATGTTTCAAACTCCGAAACTATTGTTGGTATGGGGTGCCAAGTGTGAAAAATAAAAGAATTAACAAACCGGTTTCTGATATTTAGCTTTTATTTATTTTTCTGTTATTTAGCTTTTTTTTTCTCAGATTCAACACACGTTTATCACATTTAAAATGGAATTGTGTCTAAAAATGGTCATATATTAGCATGTTTATATATAACTCAATGTTATCAATCTAAATGTTAAATCCAAATAATTTTAGACAGTATTAGATGCACATAGCATAACAGGCATGAATATACAGCACCTACAAATTCCTCTGAAGAACATAAACTTTGCCCATTTTCTTTTTGGAAAATTGTTCAACTTCAGTTTTATTGGATGGAGAAAGTTAAGATTGAGGTAAATCCATAAATGTATTTTATCTTCATCCACCACAATTGGGAGCTAATCTTACAAAATACCACAAATCACGAACCGTCTGTTGTAATTACAGTTTTTGTTCGTAGATTAAAAAGATAAAACATTAAGAAGTCAATATAACTAATCTAATAAATCATGGGAATCATGAAAGTTGACAGACATTGATAGCTGTGCCTGACGCCTGACAGTCGCAGCCCAGGGAGAAATTAGCCCTTGTTGCGTAGCAACGGTTGCTGTTAACAACCTGTTAATGCCAACCGTTTCATATACCTTGTGTTAACAACTTGTTAACAGCTGCTGCTTTTCTCTAGGGAAGTTTGTTGTTTTAACTTTACTTACGACCCGCAGCTGTTAAGGTAAGTTTTCTTTCGCTTATCTATTATAACACTCTCACTATAACATGACTTTTATATCTTGTACAACAGCTACCATTGGTGTATGTTGCTCTTGCGCCGTTAGCACAACTAACCGCAAATATATCCTCGTCGAAAGAGGCTAATGGCTGAACCGTTGTAAGGTTATATGTTAAATGTGAAACAACTTGGATATTTGGTATTCATTAAAATGCGGGTTTTTCTTTCTTTTTTTAAAAAAAAAGAGTATTTAATAGACAGCTTAATCGCATTTTCATGCTGCAAAGAGCCTAATGCAGGGGAAAACAAGTATATTTAGCCAAATGTCTTGTCTAGCTTTCACTAATAGGTTAATGGTCATTTTTCAAAGATATACATTTCCAGTCAGAATTTCATATGCTCTCATCATTTCCTTATACTATTTGAACAGGTCACTTTCCAGGATAAATTGATTCAACACACAACTGAAAAGATGAAAAAATATATTGAGTTTGATACAAATAGACTGAAAATTACACACACACAAGCTCAATATTACATGCATACACTTTAAAAAGTTGTTATCCCTGAGAGATCCTATTTCTTTTGAGTAGCATGATTGCTGCACATCCCTATGGTGCTGTTACCTGAAAAGTTTAATCTTAGTTAATTTCAGATTAAAAAGTTAGTTGTGTTAGTTTTGAATGTATGCTAGTATTTAAAAATATGTATTTTTTTTTAAAGAAGCTCATCACAACAATGGCCCAGGGAAGAGCTGCCGTGAGTGGGCGTACGGAAAATCTTGAGATGGATGCTGATGAAGTGGGTATGTTATTACTTGATATTGTTATTCAGCAATAAATGGTAGTGCTTTCTCAATATTTCTTATGTCACTCAAAATACTAAAATGTTTATCTGATATTTTGTCAAGCAAAATTGGAGATTGCTGAACTTCAAAATCAGTACAGGATCATGAAACAACGAGACCAGCGGGGTTATGAGATCCAGGCTCGGGAGCAAATCCGCAAGCAAGAGTAAATAAAGAACAGAAACGCGTTGAAATCTGATTGTCACATCTGTGTGTGTTTCACTTAACCTTTTCAAGTATTTTTTGCTGTCTGTTTCTAGAAAGGAAATTGGGAATCTGCTGAAAGAACGAGAGGAGGTACTTCGAAATCTTAATTCCTGTAAAAATTTGGCTCGTCAACAGCAGGACCATGAGGAGATCCGGTCTCTGGTAGAGCAGAACAAAGCGTTAGACAAAGAAATGGAGAAGGAGAGGGAATGTCAAAAAAAGCTGCAGGCGGAGGTCTATTTTCTCTTCTTATTTTTTATTTATTTAGATTTTTGGACTAACAAACCACAGTTTATGTCACTGGTCTGTACTGTGTATAGATATTGAACATGGAGACGAAATTAGCAGAGATGAGAAAAGGGGGGAGCGGTAGCAGTCTTTTCCAAAGTGCAAGGACACGGAAGGTCAAGAAAATTATCCGCAACATGGAATCCAATGTGAAGCGAGTAAGTTACAAAAAATATAACAAATGAGACTGGTAACACAAGCTTTCAAAGGTTGCTGTCTGTATGTTTTTCTTGTCTTTGACTTCTTCAAATATTTCATATACCTTGTGTTGAGGCTTCCACTCAATTCAGTGGTATGATGACCAAAAACAACCAACTGAAAGAGGAGCTGGGCACTCTTTGTATAGAACGAGAACATTTCCAGAAACTGCGCAATAACTTAGCAAAGGTTAGAGACCATGTCAATTATTTAATCCAAGATTAACAAAAATATATTTCTAGTTTTATTTATTTTGCAGTGTATCTGACAGTATATATTTTTTCTTCTTCTTCTCTGATATAAAATGTGCTTTAGGAGGTGCACAAAATACGTAAGGACATTGAGGAAATGACGAGGCTGTCCACTGCTGCTTACGACTTCAGGTGAGGTTTAATATTTTAGTTTGGCATGGCGCAAATCAGGGTGAAGTGAAGCTCATTTTTATAATCTGTACTAAAGGCAGGAGGCTCTGGCCAGGATGAGACTGCTGAGAGAGAAGGCAACGAAGGACCTCATTCAGTACAGCACTGAAATGAAAGAACTTGAGAGGATCATTGCAAACGAGTTTAGCCTGAAGAACTTCATAATGACCAAGTGCAATGAGGAATTGGGGCATTCCGATGACAAAACGGCACCAGGACAATGTAGGACTATACAATTCTCTGTGTATTGCTTTTATGCAATACACATAAAAGCAATATGACTCTGTGTATTGCTTTGAATTTGTTGAAATGGTATAATCAATACTTATCAATTTAGCTTTTCTTACTGCCACTGAGAAAAAGACAAATAAAATAAACTACCTCAGTCTACATAAAGCTAGACTGAGGTAGCCAGACCTAGAAAGTGCCTTGCAAAAGTCATTGGGCTGAAACTTACCTGAAACTTCAATGTATTTTATTGGGATTTTATGTAATAAACCAATACAAAGTACAAAATACAAGTGGAAGAAAACTGAAACATTATTTTTAATATTTTAAAGTTTGATGTACATTAGCTTTAAGACCCCTAGAGCCAGCTCATTACTGAAATATCTTTGGCTGTAAGAACAGCAATTCTCCAGCAGCTTTCCATATCTAAAAACTGAATTTGTACCCATTCTTCTTTTCAACATTCCTGAAGCTCAGTCAGACTGGCTGGGGGGAGTCTCAACTAGATTCAGGTCTGAACTTTGACTGGGCCATTCTACCAATCAGTTATGTCTTGATACTGTAAACCATCTTGGCTCTTTTTGCATGTTTTTGGGTTTTGTCCATGCCAGTCTCTTCTGCAGCCACTTACAGCCTTTATTCCAGGATTTCCCCTGTATTTATCTCCATCAAACTTTTCACTAATTCTGACCAGCCTGTCCGCCCCTTCTGAAGAAAAGCTTCCCCACAGGACTATGCTGCCTTCACCATTTTTCTTTAAGAAATTGGTGTTTACTTGAGATGATGTGTAGCATTTGTTTTCTGTCAAACGTAGTGTTTTGTATGTTGATCAAAGACTTCAAAGAGCTTTTTTCTCACTGGTCTGGAATTCCTTCCTCTTGTTTGCTGTTTTAACTGCAACTGCAAACTGGACTTCTTACAAAATGCCTAAAGCTTGTGATTGTGCTTTATAACCTAACCTTTTTTTAAACCTCATCACAACTGTCCCACATTCTGTCTGCTGTGTTCCTTGGATTTCAACATTCTGTTTGTTCACCAGCGATCCTCTAAGGGTTTGACAGACGGTTGTGCTGCGTTTGTTTTAAGGGTACCTGAAAGCCATTTTTGTTCCACCTCACAATTATGCATTACACTCTGTTGGTCTAAAACATAAAATCTCAATAAAATATTATAGCTTTAATTGATTAAAATGTGAATTTGTTCAATGTATTTGAATAATTTTGTATGGTAATGTAATTTTAAGTTCTATTTTATGAACCTAGGAAAGTAAATTTCTTAATGTGCTCCTGAAATGTTCAAGAAATAGCTGGTAGCTTTAGTTTTACTGTTTCAGTCAAAATCTTTTTATAAGCATTTGTTTGTTTTATATGTATATATACTGCTCAAAAAAAATAAAGGGAACACTTAAACAACACAATATAACTCCAAGTAAATCAAACTTCTGTGAAATCATTGGTTAATA
>CAEFZX010011704.1:0-27061 GCA_903066825.1 Alfaro cultratus | reverse complement strand
AATTGGCAAAAACTTTCCTGGAAAACGCGTCTGACCAACCTCATGCGAGACGACATTTTGAAAAGAGAAAAAAACGCCGTTTCTCTGCCTGCAGTGCAATAATAATCCAGTAGATGGCAGAATACAAGTATCAAATTGTATACAATAGGCTTTTGGGTAAATATTGATCACAGTATAAAAAATAGAGACCACAGAAACTTATGTATCAAATATGATACGTTTGGCGTTATAGGGACTAATTGCAGCACAGCAGACATCCAGTTGAGAAGTATATTTTCTAATCTCCATGAGAAAATGATGAATTGCTTCCCTGAGATTTTTTTTTTTTTTTTTATGTGTAGCAGGTTTCTGTGCACAAATATTACTTTATTTTACTAAAAAGCATTTGTTCCCCTGATACAGACTGGAAATTTTTCCATTTTAATTTTGTAGCATGAATTTTAGCTTATAGATCCCTGTAGGGTTCCACGGTATCACAAAATGTGTTTTTGCTGTGGTACTGCCAAGTGTTGCAATCATGATGTTATGATTTATTCACTTAAAAAATGTGAAGTAGTTCTTTACAGTTTTGTGTTGCAATAATGATTACCCTTTCATAAATTCTACTGCTCTAGTACCCTGATATATTCACAATTAAAAGACCAAGGAATTATATAACTTCAGTATAAGCCTCAAACTATTATCCCATTGCTATCACCCTGTCAAACATAAAGAATCTAAGAGAAAACCCAAAGTCTTCCCAGGTTAGTCGAGAAACACTAAGACCCTCAATGTGAAAAGATAAAGAAGATTCCAAGATAATTTCAGTATCAGAAAGGAGTTTTAAAAAGAAAGACATCAGAAGAAGCTGAGATAGTCGGAAAAGCGACAGCTGTTCATTCATGGTGCAACCGCAGGGCAAACTCCGTAAAGGGCAAACTCCTTTACGGAGGGAGTCTGTCGTTTTAGTAACATTAGGCAACAGCACTAGCTAACCATGCTACAGTCAAAATGTGAACTCACTCATTTTTCCTTCCTTCCTTTATAAAATTCATAAAACCCTGGGGTTTTTCACTCTCCTTAAAACTCATTAGATGGAAAAACTTTTACCAAGTGGAAATATAAAGTAAATTTGACAGAACTGTATTATAACTACTAGTTAATATTATTTGAATTTATCTATATGATTAGATTGATTTAATTATATGTTTCTGTGTACAACTTAGATTTCTGTTTTGTAAAGTGCCTTGGCATTATATTTGTTGTCAGTTGGAGCTATACATCTAACCTGACTTAAAAGCTGAATTGATCTGAAATAATCATACATATGGTATGATGTCACCATTTAATAGAAATATTTAATTGCTGCTGACAACTGTTTGTAAGGGTGCCTTGTTTGGAGGACCTTTATTTTCCCCCTTATTAGCTTTTCACGTATTGAATAGCACAGGGCGAGACACCATGGGACTCCTCATTGTCTTCTCATTAATTAACATTAGTGACACTCTGGGGTTTTTTTTTTAAAACCCTACTCCTCTATCTGAGTCTCCCTCAGTCTCTCATGTCCTTCTTGAGCTTCCTTGTACAGAGACAATAATTTGACTGTGTGGTGAACTTAAGAACTAAACGGGCGAACATTCACAAAGGAGTTCAGGACACAATTAGTGATTACCATACAGCTATGTCTTCTGAGGGGTTCCATCCTTCTTTTCATCCTCCCTTAACAAAGACAAGGGAGCTTCAAGCAAAGGGAATGGCATATGAGGCTGTAATGCTCCTGAATCTTTCCTGCCCACAGACAGATCACACACTTCTACTGTTGATTAGGAAAGTATGAGAAATGGACAGAAGTTTCATTAATTAAATATAATGATCTGATTTTAGTCTGGAAACTATAAAGAGCAAAGAGATAATGGAGGGCTGGGTTGGAGGTGAGAATACTCAACCATATTTCATAAATTTTTCACACCACTGTTATGAGGCACTTTTAATGACAATGGCTGCAAATGAGATTTTCACTGTGTCTCTTTTTATTATGTTTTTTTGCTAGAAGAAAACGGAGTAAAGTATTTTTTAGAAGAGAACTGTCCACAGCAAGCTCAGATCTATTTAATTTGCTCTGCAAAAAAAAAAAAAAAAAGATTAAGAGAAACAACGGCACATATAAAACGTATAGCTACAAGACATTGTTACTTTTATCCCTTTATTCAGCATCATTTGTCTTTATTAGCTACAACACACAAACAAAACTGAAGGTAATGTAGTTGCAATAGCAAAATCACATTGATTTTAGTTGTAACTGAGGCGATAATTAAAACTGTGCCAGAGAAACAGTATTAAATCAGTTTCTGTTTTCAGACCTAAGGTTTACTAAAATAATGGTCAGTGAGTCAGTATTTCTGGTTTTAAACCATCATATCGGTTAAAATCATTCTGCATTTTCTTACGTTACAAGTACAATGCAACTACAAACCTCACAAACATTTTTAAGATGAAACATAAAGAAAATGACATGGTGAGTCAAGAATTGTTCAAAAATCTAATAAATGTGGTGTGCATTTATTTCAAAGTGTAATTTTCATCTCCTCCTGGCACAGAAAATATTTTTGCAGAAGAATTTGTGAACAAACAGTATGATCAAGGCCCAGGATAATATCAAACAGGTGTTCAAAAACATAATTCAGTTCTTGCAACATCTCATTGAATATTGTACAATCTAGGGCTGGGTGTATTCTGTGAACCACGTAGACTCTACACTCACTTTCCACAGACAGTTGAGATTTCACAGTTGAGTGTATCAATTGCCTACATTTCTTAAGACAGATTTCTTCATTTCCAATAATCCAAATGGATACTAGCAAATTTACTGAGCTCATCTTGCACAAGGCCTCGTTTCTTCTCCACCAGGGCAGCAGTCGCACGTCTGTCAGTGCTGCACAGAGAGTGGCAGTCAACCTCCTTGTGTCTGGTTGCTCTGACTCTCAACGTTCACTCAACAGCCCTCAGCATTATTAGCTACGTGCTGCAAACTAAACAGTTTGATGTAAAAACTGACCCTTTGTGCAAAAAAAACCAAAACAATACTGCCTATTCCTGCGAACACTCATGGTGAAACATGGTGGTGCTGCTGCTTTAGGAAAGGTTTTCTTCAACAGGGATTGTAAACCTGGTTGATACAACCATGGATGAAGCTAAAACAAAATGCCATGCTGGAAGAAAATCTCTTAGATACTGCAAAATACTACACAATAATACAGTATTTTGCAGGCAGTATCAAAGAGGTTGGGGACAACAACCTCAATATGTAAGAATTAGCATTTTATGCTAATTGTATACATTAGAATCAATGCATACAATTAGTGTTTTCCACTAAAGATAACAGGGTCTTTCCTGATTTCTTCAAAACTCATGAGAGAAAAAGTACATCTTTCCTTTTACTCTAATCACTGTGTTATCTTCTGACAGTAACCAAGCTAATATACATAGCATACCTGCAAAGTTAAAGCAAAGTGAGGTGGTTTTAAAGACTTATTTGGGAACAATCTATGCCTAACGTTGTCAAGCAGAAGAGTAGTTACAAGAGCAAATTTTTTGAAGTTGCTTAGTACAAAAAATCAATACACCAAACAATATGCAAGTAAATCCCATCAACTCCTATGCAACACTAATCTACCAAAAGAACAGAGAGGAAAACCTGTTCTTATTGTTTAATGTATGCGTATTTGCGCTTGTAAGATAAAGGGCATATTGCCCCCTTGTCATCCTACAGCTGTCAAAACCTACACCAACCATCTGTCCATTGAAGAGCTGGAGTCCAGACAAAGTATTTAATAGGGTTTAATGTCTTCAAGAGGGCCATAACCTTCGTCCCGTAGAACCTCAGAAGGCTCATCACGCTGAGGCAGGGGGTCTCTTAATGTACCGAGCAGATGACAAGTATGCAGAGTTCACACAAGCAGCTGAGTAACTTAATCTGCAGGAAGTGTCCAACATTTTTCATTTGCTCTCCTTCTACCTTCTGCACCATTTTTATTTGCCATTCATCTTCAAATTCAGTGAAAATAATGGTTTCCACCTGCTTTTTCGTCCTGCATTCTTAACTTTGTAGTGACTGGCTTACAAAGGTCTGCACAATATCCGTTTTTCTAGACAATTACGTCAATGTGCATTATGCTTTCAGTTAGAAAAGGCTCACAGGGACGTGGCTGTCCGATCCTAGCAATATTAATCAAATGTACTGTTGCAGTCGTAGTCCCTCCATACTTTTCTGTCTCATTTATCACATAAACCACTTATGAATTGCCCCTAAAAGGTAAAGAAAACCTCAACCATGTGGCTAAATCATCAATACTGGTCTAGCTAGAAAGTCATCAGAAATTCCTAAAGTCAACTGCACACATATATCCAGCATATAATACATGAGGCTATAGCGGCAGTTCCCTCAGGCAAGATTAGCCTTTGGCCTAAAAAGCACTAACCAGCACCTCAGTAAGTCTCTAGAGTTGTCTCTGGCATGCAAGATACAACGAGAGCCTGCCAGATATATTGCTTTGATTAATAATCAGTGAAAGCAGATGTGGCTGCTCTTGTGTCAAAGACAACATATTCTTATAAAAACAAGACCTAAATCATGTAATGGCTCAAACAGATGGCTTGAAGATGGATTTGCATTGGGGGGTTTTTCATCATAGCCGAGTTTAAACATTTTATGGTGTTGGGTTCCAGAGAACTGCTTTTGAAAATCCAGGGACACAGTCTTTCTCTTAAAAAATGACAAAAGAAGTTAGACACAATGATCCAAAAGTAGAAAGAAAAAGTGAAAATAATGTAAATTATTTAGGCAGATGCAGGAACTTGGCAGAGAAGGCTGTGTTCCAACAATGTCAAATCTCCATTAGGGGCCCCTATCTGGTATCGACCCAGAAAACACTGCAGGCTATGTGTCATGAGATTTGGGGCAAGAGGTAAACAGGAAATCAAAAACAATCTAATTCAGTTTGAGGGTGGAGGGAAAGAGAAAACTGATGTATCGCCCATCCCTATGGAGGATGTGAAAAGAAATGGCTTCTTTTATTCTGGTTCCCATGAGTCATCCTTTCCGACAGACTGTAGTCCCCACATTATCAGCATCACCACTCTGAACCACTGAAAAATGTGTGACAGCTCTGGTTTTCAGAAGAAGGGGAGTTTTTTTTTTTTTTGTGCTTAACCCCAAAGCTAAAGATCCCATAATTTTATACTTGCAATGTATTTGCTTTTAGGTTTGAAGAAGATAAAGGTTGTTCAGAATGCAAAGCCAACAGTTGGCTATTAGCATCACTATTAGATTGTGAAAAATCACCTAACGTTTTACTGGAAAGGTTGAATTTCCCAAGGTTTTCTAGACGTCTACTGAGAAAAAGTATTTTGAAAATCTTATGCTGGTGAAAAACAACTCAAAAACAGTAATGTTTTAAAACATAATCATACTGAGACCATTTTTACAGCTAACATAACATGGATTTTTCGACATTGTAGTGTTTTTTTAAACACAAAACTAAAAAAAAAGTTTTATTGGCTGAAGGATAGAGCTTTAAAAAGCATTAGGTTGTTAATCAGAAGATTGAACTTTTAGGTTTCAGTTGGCAAATTACCCAGGAAATCCCACAAAAGCAAAATCCCAAATGCAAAGTTACTTTAAAATCCAGTACAACTAAAGATTGTTTTCAAGTTTCAGCATTTAACTACTTATTTCCACTTCTGTTTCTTATCTCATTAACTCTCTCACACAGAACTGTTAAATTTTTGCACTTATTAGCTGAAAATGCTAATAGTAGTTAGCTTTTAATGTAGCACAGCATTTAGCATATCCTACTTATTTTCCAATTTGAAACTGGAAGTTTAGGTTGAGTACAGTGTCATGCCCCCAATCTGCATTTCAACTTCAGTGGTATGCAAGTAGTCACTTGTGATCTTAACCCGTTTTCTGGTTTACTTTTTAATGGGAGTTCTCAGAATATTCTCCACTACAATTCTCTTTTTTAGGGTTACTTCATGCGCATTAGCTCTTGCCATATTCTGTTCAGTTCTCTGGATTTACTGCTTTATAAATTTCATTCTTTCTAATTAGTTCTTTAATTTGTTCTTGTGTTCATTCTTTGTACATTTGAATTATTTCCTTAGATCATTGTCGGGCTTTTGAGTTGTAGTTCAATTTCCTCTGTTAATTAGTCTCCATCCCTCAGTTTCCTGCTTTCTCCCAGCCATAGGTGTACCGCATTTCCTCTGATTAGCTCATGCGGTTCTTTTGTCATTTCCACCCCTGCTTTTACATACAAGGTCATTGGTTTTCATTGTTCCCTGCTGGATTCTTCTTTTACCTTCTCCATTCGCTACCTGTGATCCACGACCAGCTCTCTCTGCAGTTTTCCTAAACCAGTCTCTATCAACTTCATTATATGGAGAGTAGTGGGGGGATTCTTTAATATAAATAGCAAACAAAGGAGCCAGATGAATTGATCATAGTCAATATTATTAAGGCAATTTTCAACAATATTATTGAATCACACATTTTCCTATTATTGTACAGCCCTACTAGCCAAGTCTGACAAAGGTGACGCATCATATTTTGAGAATCTTAAATTTAAGAGTACAAAACACTCATGTTTTGTTTTTTTATATATATATTATTCTTACGCTACAAAATAAAAAAGGCAGTATATCAAAACACATTGGTTTCAATAAAGTTGCAACATAATAAAGAATAACAATCCTACTCAAAAAGGCAAATAATACATTTAAATGACAACAAATGCAAGGTTAGCAGAGTGGACTCACTGAGCACAAAGCATCATTCACAGACAACACTGTTCAAGGGAATACAAGCACACAACACATGAAGTAGCTCTGTTTGTATGGTGCTTTGGCAACAACTGTGGCACATGATGCAGACTTCAAACAAATATATATATATATATATATATATATATATATATTGTTTTGTTACTTATTTTTAACATGAAAAGGTGTGTATAATTGTTTAGACATTCAGTAATGTGATATTAGACCTGAATATATAGTACTGAGTGTGGCAGGTATTCAGGTATTCAGGAGTATTCAGATGCACTTCTTCTGTTCAACCTGCAAGAAGTGTTTGTTTATATTAAAGGAGCTTCATCTGTTCTGGAGGAATAAAATATGTCTGCTGTTGCCAGTGACAAACATTTGTACTATCATTGTAAAACTCTATGCATTTCAATTCTCCAGTTATGAACAACGGAACAAAAACAATAGCTGATCCCTACAGGTTTCTAAGAAACATACAAGCAGAGATGGGCAGAAGCATTCCAGCCTGGCCCAAATGTAGAAGTAATGCGTTAAAAGCAAAATACATCCTACAGCTCACACGCAGTTTGGGAAGTTAAGCAGCAGCTAAATAAAAAGCTCTCAGGAAGGCGATCTTCAACAAGTATGTGCTTCTCTAGGGCACTTTGGATTGCTGGGGTTTTCAGAGTCGTTAAAACATCACTTAGAGGAAGAGACATCAGCTGTTTATTTACACAATCAGTTGTTGCTGCTCATAAATCTGAGTTAGGAGGAAAAGTTTACTTCCAATTTAAAGTGAGGTTCATTCTTACATAATGGCAACGATCAAAGTTGAAATGCTATGATCTAAAAAAAAAAAAACTAAATAAAAAAGATTGAATAAGTATTGCTTGTTTGAAAGATCACGACCATTACCATTATTACCAACCAACAGACAAAGATTTGCACTGAAGCTTCCTCATATTTAAAATCTATATAGAGCTAAGTTGAAGATTTTGTTGTTTACCTGGAGGCTAGATAAGAAATGTGTCATAGAGGGTTTTTCAAAGGAGGAGTACAGATTTTTTTCTTTTTTTTTTTGAATATGTGCAGGTTTGTGCATATATGAATATGTGCAAGATATGTGGAAGATTCTGAGGATATTCTATAAATTTGAAGTGGAGAGTGTGGTTTTCTTTATGTGTGTGCAGAATCTGAGCTACTAACACAAAGAAGCTGAAAGAACTGATACAACCCCAGATCCCCTGAAGCTGATCGTAGAAGTGAACACGCTGCCCAAGCTGCTTAGTATAATGTACAACTTTGCAACGTGGGAATAATACAAGAGAGTGTTTACAGCCAACAGATTCTCCAACTCCTGAACAAGAAGGATTTGTGCCATTACTGCCCACAATTTAGCCAAATTCATCGCATTTTTATTTAGTTTGATATTTGGCAAAATTGTATTTCCTTTTTTAGTTTTAACTATACAAAAGATTTTAGCTGTTTCTCAGTTTTTCCCCAATAATTTTAAATAAAAGTAATTTCTCTTGAAGAGTAATGAAATGCTGTAAGAAGTCATTAAAATTCCCTGTAAACACTGCAGATTATTAATCTATACTTGGCAACCTCACAATAGAAAAAAACCCAATTCTAAAATAAAGCAAAATGTAATTTTATGCAAAAGCAGGCTATAGGATATATAATAAAAAATATTTTAGAGATAATGTCTACTGGCTCTGCAAAAGGATGAAGAGCAGTAGGAGTTTTCCAGGTTATCTTTAACATAAATTGTTCACTCTATGGGAAATGCAAATAATCACTTCAGTTGGTAATCTCATTTAATATGAGTTTTCTTATGGACATACTGTAGAGTATCATAAAACCTTTAATTCTGTAATTATCAATAACTTAGATTGCTTAAATACAGAATATTATACTGTATTTCAAACATTTTCTTCGGTTAATTTTGATTTCCAATTCAAATAAAAAAAATTATTTGATCAGAAAAAAAGACTTGTGACCTTCTTCTCCTTAGCTAAGATGTTTCTGGCATTGTCTTTGGTACAAAAAAAAAGGCTTAAAAAGAAAAAAAGAATATGAAGCCCAGCCACCTCTGAAGAGCTACTGACTGTAAACACTGACAACAGTCATACTGCACAAACATTGTAAATCTCCTACAAACTCAAGAATAGGTTTGGCTTCATAATCTCTTCAAGGCTACGTTTTGGCATGGCTTGTAAATCATTTCTACCAGAGTTTTTTCTTCCACTTAACTTTCTCTTAATTTCATCTTAATACAGCAGTCTGTTTTATTATTGTGTAGGCTATAGCTGAACCACAGTAAAACTCTATAAAATTATTTTTAAAAATCTATATTTAACAATATGAAAAATTTGAAGAAAATTTGTGAAATGTAACATCCTACGTGTAATGATTCCATATTTAACTTTTGAATACAATATCTGAAATAAAGACATTTTCCTAGTTTCTTGATCTGAACCTGTATATTTAAACAGCACAGACTATTTGAGTAGATAACTCAAGCTCCATTTAACAGGCTCCACTGAAGAGTGAAGAGTTTTTGAGCACTTTTGAAAAGGTGTCAGACAGTTCAAAAAAAACTTTTTTAGACTAGTCTAAATTAGCACTATTGTTCACTTGAAAGAGGATTAATGCAAAACAGAATTGTGAGAAACTTTTTAAAATTGCTCATTAGGGAGTTGACCTTGTGAATGATCAGTGAGCAGAGTAGAGCGGCATAGAAATAGAAGATAAAACACAACAATGAAAGGGGGAAGCAGTTCTTTCAGAGAAAAAAAATACAGTGCACGGAAATTTGCAAAAAAAATACAGTGCACGGAAATTTGACTTTGCAACAATGGCTCTGTAGACTTATGGTATTTGCCGAAGGTAGCCAGTATTTTTATGTTTTTAGGTAAATTAGGCACATCAGAGTGAAACATTACACTGTCCTCCATCCTGCTGACCTCCTGTCTAGACCAGGCCAAGCTACCCATCATGACCAAGGTCCTAGTTCTGTCCTTTCCATTATTACCCCTCATGGCTAACATGAATATATTTATGTTTGTGCACGGGTGTGTGTGCAAGAGTGAGGTGTCATCAGTCCTTCCCTCATGTGACGGTTTTGGGTTAAACAATGTTATTATTAAAGCCTTTGCAGAGCCACTTTCTGCTTTTCTACAGTGACACCCCTCTTGTGTATGAATCAAAATGCCTAAGCTCTGTAAATCACATAAAAAGTCTGGCTATTTCAGAGACTGAATGTGTGGGTGCGTGTCCACAGCATCTGTGCTCTCAGACCCAAATGAAGATGACAGTGCAGCTGTGAGGCTGCGAGGAATGGAACTTTTCAAGCAGAAGGGACAAAACAAATGAAAAATGCTAAACAAAAAAAAAGAAATCTGTTTTAGTCGTGATTTAAAGGAACATTGTCAGTAATATTTAAGTATTTTCAAAAAAAAAAAAAGAAAACACATCACGAAGACAGAGGAACACTGCAGTCAGGTCAGGGATAAATTTGTGAATACGTTTAAAGTAGAGTTAAATTATAAAACAATATTCCAGGCTTTGAACATCTCACAGATCAGTGTTTAAGACATCCTCCAAACATGGAGAGAATGTGGCCCAGCAGCAAATCTACCAAGACATGGCAGTTCAATAAACTGACAGCTGGGGAAAGGACGACATCAATCAGATAAGCCATATTCAGAGTACATGTGGAAGAATCTGTAAAACACAGTAAAACTATGAGGACTGCACTCTAGCCCTTAGCAGAAAAGAGGCAAAATGAAAAATACAGTTTAAGGAAGCCATCGTCTGGTCAGAAGAAACCAAAAACAAACTTTGATACATATCACACTGACCACTTCCACAGTGAAAAATTGCAGCTTGTGAAAAATGGCAGCCTTATGCTGTGGGAAGCATTTCCTCTGCATGAACAAGGGCTCTGGTGATGGGATAAAGGTCAATAGATTGCATTTTTGGAAGTTAAACTAATTAGAGGCAGGAAAAGAATTGAGACTCCTCCCAGAAGGATAATGACTACAAACATAGATCCAGAGCTACAAAAGATCAGTAGACAATTACTTTAGATCAAATCCTATTCATTGAATAAAACATCCCAGTCAAATGCTAGACCTAAATTCTAATGGGAATTTGTGGCAAAACTTCTCCATCTAGTTTACCTGGAGCTGAGATATTTTGCAAAGAGCGGACAAACATGTTAGTATCTATGTAAATCTGGAAGACACATGCCCCAAACGTTCTGCAAATTATTGATTCGGAGGGATGAAAACAGATACATGCCACACTCTAATTTTATCTGTAAAACCTTGGGGAAAACATAATTTCTTTATCTGTTTTCTTCAGCTGCAGATTTAAGTGTTACTTTGTGTTGGCATGCACCGAAAAATCTTTTCTTTTTGTATTCTGTTACAACATATACAGAAGTCCAAACGGTGATAAATACTTTTGTAAAACAATATACTACAATTCACAAGAGGTTTAGACTTGAAACTGCCTTTAGTGTGACTTACACTCTGTACTTTCTGTGCAGCTACAGACAGGAACCTGAAAATAAGCATGTTAGGCCTACCAAAGATTAGTTTATGTGTGAAGGCAGATAGTGTGACAATTTCATCTCCCGGAGACCAAACTAGATAAATAATGCTTGCTGGAATAAACGACTCCTGTGCAGCAGGGATGGCTCATTCTGTGACTATTTGTGATTGTGTTGACACCCCCTGCTGGGCTGAAGACATCACTACTGCACTTAAAGCAAGCCCGATGCAAGTGACAACATCCAACATCCAATCCCACGCCCAGCCAGGATGCAATAAGCTGAAGTTAATGAAACACTAAAATAAGCGATGATACCTCCACCACTGTAATATCACAACAAGCAAACACGTGTACGGACACATTCAATAAAGTAATGCAAAAATATATTGCAATTCACTGAAATTGACTGTACAGCCTGGCTACAGAAAAATATTCAGCGTGTCAGCGCGCGTGTGTGTGTGTGTGTGTGTGTGTGTGTGTGTGTGTGTGTGTGTGTGTGTGTGTGTGTGTGTGTGTGTCCGCCTTTGCCTGTGGGCGTGGGTGTGTGCATGGGCAAAGTCAGGACATAGTCTCAACAGATGAATCTCTGCCAAGTCTCTCACAGCTAAGGAGAGTGAGAAATATAAACGGTGCAGCTGCCGGAGACACAGAAGACACAAAAAAGAGCCATTGTTGCCCACAGCAAAACAATGCAGCTTGAGCTATGAGAGAGGAAAAAAAAAACATTTGGATCAATAGAGAATTGCAATTAGCTCACATTGGCAGGAGCACTGCCAGATTAGACACAGGATGTCGATTCCATTTCCTGCACTATCGGGTCCTCAAACTTGCTCATCTCGTTGTGTAATTGAAGCAATTCGCATAAAACTTGGTAAGATAATGCAGTGTGAAGGTCACAATAAGTGAAACATGGATGATAACTAAAAAGCATTGAAGTGGAAAGAGCTGAGAAGTGTTAAAAACAAAAACAAAAAAAACATAGAAAAAAAGTTGAACTTATACACTTGGAGAGAAACAAACAGTAAAGTATTTTTCACATTCTAATAGTAAACAAATCAAAATAGTTACTGGGTAACCTTGAGTGAAGAAACAACTGCTCCTACAGAACACACTGGATTATGAACATTATGTTCAGCTTCAGGAATTTTTGCAGATTTCTGCTATGATACAGTTTGTGCTTAACTTTACCACAAGTGTTACTTAAATACTGTGATAAATGAAAACTATCAGTAAAACAGGGAACCTGCTGTTTTATCTGAAGGATGGGGTGTTTTTACTCGACTGTAAATAGTCTCGACAAAATGTAAACCACCTGACAGCCCAATTAAGATTCTTACCTTTAAGTACGCTCTGGCCTTGCAGTACATCCCTCGATATCTGGACGGAGTAGAAGCTTTGCGAGAAGCCAGGTCGGCAGGGACCTTGGGAGGCGTGCTCCCCATTATTCCTCTGGAAACACGGCAAAATACAGCATAAGACATCAATAAACATAGATTCTATTGATTGTTTTTTGTTTTTTTTCCCTTGTAGGCTGTGTGCCTTGTGAGAATGCAACAAATAAAAAAACAGCGAGCAGTAAGATAATCAGCAAGTTTTGCAACTGGTTTTTATTTTTTGTTTCTGTGAGGGGTACGCATGCTACTGATTGATCTGTCTCTTAAAGTTTGTAGCTTGTGGTATAATGTGCTACTTTACTTTGTTCCTTAAAGTAAACTGTCGACTGTAAAGAGGAAGTTTAGGGATGCACAGCCGACATTGATTTTTCTTTAAAAGTCTATTCTCCGATTCAGACCACTTCTGATTTTTTTTTTCATTCTGAGTGCTTTAGCACATAAAACATGAAAGCAATTTACCGAACGTTCTTTGATAGAGGTGGCAGCTTTAACAGGAAAGAAATTACAAAATTATCATTTATCAGATTTTTATTTTACTCAAAAAAGTGCAGCAATATATATATTTCAGTTGTTACACTTATGCACCGAAAACAGTGTGACTTCTTAATTTTTTACTTATTTAACTATAGGTATAAAATAAATGTGATTTTTCAGTCTTTGACCATCCAAACAGAGATCACAGTCGATCAGGGGAATATTGATCTGTCCAGATCTTGGTCCATTAATTGCTGCATCTCTGGGTTAGGTGTGATGCTGAGGGTTAAGTGAGACTCATATGCACAGCAGACCAAGCAGCATGAATGCAGCATCATTTTCTCCCTCTTATTCTAGCTGAATGGGGAACTGCGCACTGCACGAGTGTAAGTGTGTTAGTGTGTGCACTTTATATACTAATCAAACTGTCTGCACACAAGTTTACACCAGAGATTTATTGCTTAGTGATGGTTAAATTTAATGATCTGACCCACTCAAGCAGCCAATGTGTCCACACACACACACACACACACACACACACACACACACACATACACGTGCACGCCTGCAGAACACAAAAAGCTGGTTAGGTGCATATTAAAGGCATTATAGCATTGCAGTTTCTAATTTCGATTTATAGCAATGGAAGATTAAAATATACTGAGCTATAAACCAAATAGTGAGTAACAGGGTTGAAACTGCAGCAGGGAGAGAAAGACTGGCTACTCTGAGCGCCGTCAGGGAAAAAGCCCACCGGCAGAGACTTAATTTAGGTCTTATTGATTAAATACCAAGAAACAAACTTCTAAGTTTAACTTTATACAGAAGATTGCATTACAATGGAAGACGGCTAAATCAAAATTGGATCGGATGACTAAATTACTTTGGTAAAGAAGCCATTCCCCTGGTGAATAGATGGTGCGTAATTTAACTTGTGTGGGGTGCTGCTGCTGCTGCTCGGCAGCGCTGAAACGGCTCCAATTCTGAGGGAAAAGCCTGCCAGAACAAACGGGACCGACTTGTTAGGTCTCACTTTTATTTGTTGTTATATGTTGGAAATTCATTAGGGAACCAATTAGCTTAGCCTACTTGTAGGAAAATAAGAAGCAAGCGCGGCTCGTGTTGCGGCAGCACACCGCAGCGGCTCTCTCTGCCTGTGTGACTTTCTTATTATTTATCACAAGCTTTCGAAAACAAAAAAAAGAGAGACATCTCACCCAAATTGTATCAAAAAGAAGAGCTGCTGTCAGGACCACTGCGAAGTCAGTCCTCATTGTGACGAGTAAAAGCGAGTCAAAGCTGCCTGGACAAGGAACAGGAGAGAGAGAAAAGAAAAGAGGGTCGCTCCGCGGTTCTTCCTCGGTGATTGTTTAATTTCCTCTCCCACTTTGGTCAGACTGTTCGCTGCGTTTCACCCTGCGCTCCGTGAGTGTGTGCTGCAGCTCTGTCCCGAGTTTTCTCCGGCTCTTCTCGTCTGCAGGTGAGCGCTCCGCTCAGCATCAAGGCGCAGCCAGCGTCACTCACTCCAACCCCTCCTATCAGCCACCCGGTGCAGCAGAACTCCACGCATGCACTTAAAGACACACTCGTTGCGGCTCTTGCAACTTTTCACCGGTGCTTGAAGAGAGACGGAGGGGGGGTGGGGGGGATCCTATCACTGCGGATCCAATCACCGCGGATGGGATCAGTGATTTAAAAAGTGAAGATAAAACAAAAAAAAGTATGAATAACTTTAAGTCAGAAAAGCAATTTGTGCAGTAGCGCCACCAAAGCAATTCAATAATGTAAATGTATTTATTTATTTATTTATTTGTATTCGTCTTTATTCATCTTCTGCGTTATTGCAGGTTTTCAGTAAAACTTTTAAAGGAGTTATATTAGGAGAACATTGGAAGAGCTTTCAAATCAAACCGAGATGTAGGCGAAACGATGGCTATGCGCTCCTCTAAAGACTTCTGACGTAATCTGGATGGATAAATCAGTTAAGACAAAAACCAATCACACCCCTGGCAGTATAGGTATACAATTTGTTTCTAACACTGTAACTTATATAAAACAATACCTGCTTTTAGTCACATTAATTTAAAATGAGTTGCCATTGGCTTGGTCCCATTTTGATTATTTTTCTTTGGTGATAAGCTCCAAGTCTTTGAGGTTGAAAGGCTTCCCTGTCACCTCCCTAATCTTTAGTTCCCTCAACCGATTGGCTACTTCAAAACCTTAATATTACTTCCAGTCTAATTACTGTAAAGATTATTGACCCCACCATTACTGTCCTCCCAAACATGCTTGCATGTCAGACAATGGTTCCATGAATACACCAATGTCCTCGTCACAGTTAAACGTTTAAACCACAATCTGCCAGGGTATAGAAAAGATTATGGTTAATCAAGAGAGTGTTCCTTGATTTACATTGAAATCTGGGAAGACTTTTAATGTAGTCACAGAAAACTGTTGGATTATTTTAATAACCCACTGAGATGAAACCTTCAATAGAATCCCTTAAATTACCGTAATATTCAGCATTTTTAGTTTGCAGACCAAGTGATAACGCTCTTTATAACAGATCCTTTGTTGAGACAAAAAGTTGGACTGTTCACTTGTGATGTAACAATGCAATATATGTCACAAGAGATAAGATGTTATACCATGTTGGGTTCCAAAGAATTTTAGGAGAAAGTGTTTAAAAATCAAACATAAAATGCACAATAATAATACAAATTGTAGGAAAAAGTATAATAAACGTCACATCACAATCACCAACTAATCAAAATTATATTTCACTCTGTGTAGCAAATCTACATAACATGAGTCTCACATTATGTTACATCACTTTTTGAGTGGAACTGCTGGAATAAATTATTTATTGTCATTATCGCCTTCCTAATTCTAATCTCTCCAGCTGTGTAAATGCAAACCTGAGAAATAAACAGTGTAAAACCAGTAAACGTCCAGCTACACATCAACAAAAACCTCAAATCACAAACAGAAGTTAGAAGTGTTTTGCTGTGAGTGCAGGCAAGTTCCTTATTTGGAGTGAGATTTACCTGCGCAGAGTAGGAGAGTGAGAAACAGATAAGAAGCTTGAGCCTCACTCCAGAAGAGTGAGTGGGGTTTGTGGAGCAATTTGAATCAACCACAACACACAGAATGCCCCTCTGATGACTCAAATATCTGAAAAACTGACTAAAATAAAAGGAAAACAACTCAGTGTTGAGGTTTTAAAGCTGAAATGGTTTTATTATTGTCCAGTATTTCTGATGCTAAGCACAGCTATCGTCATACACTGCTTATTGTTCTTCATTACATTTAGTTTTAGCCCACAGAAGCACAATCATCACTTCCTATTTACTTAGATAAGAAAGGGCAAAATCTGCTCCTTTTTATGTATACCTCTTAAAATGCACATAAGGTAACACTGCAAAATTACATGTAACAAGAATGTAGCGTATGTCATTTAGATCAATCATTATATCATACAGTACCAAACAATACATTTTTCTGATTACCTTCAACACCTTTGAAGATTGTGCAGGGTAATGTAAGTGTGTAGTTTTCAACCTCCACAATCCATCAATACCTTCTTTTGAAGAGGGATGTGAATGAGTTCTTGAAGTGCTTTGTAGAGATTAAATCCATCTGTGGCGAAAGTTTATATATCTACTTAAAAGCCTTGTTTGTTGGATTTGATTGCAGTATTTTCTCAACCTTCTTTTTCAATCGTGTCACTGAATAATGTTCAACGACGTTTGTTTTATTTCATAAAAAAGTAATTAACGGCGACACTCTGATTATCTCAAGAGCTTTGGTGAAGCTGAATGATAAAAAAGTTGTTTGCACAGTCTCCTCGCAGCAAGAGGGGCCTTGCTTTAAATACCAGCCTGGGGGCTTTCTGTCTGGAGATTGCTTGTGTGAGGTTTCTCCAGGTGTTCCAGTTTCCTGCCACAATTCAACAGCTTGCATATTAAGTCAATTGGCCTTTTTAATTTGCTTTAGGTAGGTTTTTTTGCATCAAAAATCTGGAACGAACTTCCAGAAAAGTGCAAAATTGCTGAAACAATGAGTTCTTTTAAATCAAGGCTAAAAACTCACTTGTATAGAGTTTCCTTTGATTAGTAAGAACTATGACATTGATTGATATTGATAATTGAGGTATATTGGATGATGATTACTCTTGGTGATATTGGTTGTGGTATTATTACGTTATGTTTCCATTGTGTAAAGCACTTTCAACTGCCTTGTTTCTGAAATATGCTATAAAAATAAAATTGACTGAACTCAGATGTGTGTGTTTTTTTTCTTTGTTGCGCTGTGATGGACTGTCCAGGGTGTATTTTGCCTCTGACCCATTAACCTCGGGATACCAGACCAGTTCCCCAGAGGCCATTTAAGTATTTAGCTGGAAAGCTGGACAGACAGACAGACGGACGGACGAATCCTATAGCAACAGTGACTGTGAGTATCCAAACTTACAACTCACTTGTTTGATCTTTTAATGTTTAATAAATCCAGCACCACTTCTGAAGTCAGACTACAAAAAAGAAGCTGTAAAACTGTCATATATCTGTTTTTTTTTTTGTTTTTTTTTAAGAATCCAAATGTCTCCACAAAAACTGAGCTCAACTCTGTTTCATCTTCAGTTTTCAGCAAAAATTACCTCATGAATAAAAAAGGAAGAAAAGGGCATGCTACAAAACTCTGACACTTGAGAACGCAGATTGAGCAATTTTCTAACGCTTATTATTTGTAACTGGGAGTTTGAACTCTGTCCTTTGGCTACATAAAGAATCCGTTGACCAAAGCACAACACAATAGAAAGAGTTTTTTCTTCCTTTTTAGCATCTAGTGTCCCTAATATTTTTTCCTTTCCTGCTGGTGGACTGTGTTTGAGACAATGTTCTCTGCTGCTAAAAACAATTTACATAAGTTATATACAAATGAAAGACATGTTTTTCAGATTTTTGTTTCTAAAACAATTTAAAGTTGATTATTATTTTTTCCTTCCAGTTCACCATTAAGTTCTGCTTCACGCTGGTGTATCACGTACAACCTTAATAAAATACAGTGAAATCTGCGATTGTAACATGACAAAATGCGAAAAAGTTCTAATTGGTATTTTTGCAAAGTATGTATGCCCAAACAGGCCTCTGAATAACAGTAGGTTTAAGGTACATGGGTCCTTTAATCTCTCTGTAATACGTGTGTTTAAGCAAATATGCTCAGTTTGTTAATCTGATTGTGTCCCCATCCCTGCGTTTTTTAACATCAAAATAACAGTTCCCAAGTAATTTCATGAATTCAAATTAGAAATTAGACTTCATCACATTGTTTTCCTTTCTTTTACAAATACAAACTTTTTTCAAATACATAAAAATTGTTTTCTTCTAACGCAGGAAAAAAAACGTCTCAGTTAGATTCAGCTTACAAAACCAACAAGACAAATTTACACTTTTAAACTTTGGAATAATTTGTGAGCAGTAATTTACAACCTCAAAATCCATAAAAGAAATAGGAAAACAATATCTGAAACTGGGCAGCCACTTAAGAAAATTGTTAGCAGGAAACATCTGTTCAGTAAAGTCAGAAACAGACCCTACAAATAAAGCAAGGCACACAATAAGGAACTAGTAATAGCTTCCATTACAACAAGTATTTCAAATACATCCATTTTATCTCTTAGATTTAATTTTTCTTCCCAAAATGGGGCCTGCTTACATAAATATCTCATGAACATAGTCATAACACTGAAAATCTCACGAGAGTCTATCACCACTTCCTCCCCTGTGGTTATCTTTGAAAGTATTTATGCCCTTTTGTTTTTGTTCCAGCTGTCAGAATGGATTTGATGGTGGGTGAGTACCATGAGGTCATTTCTCATGTTTTCAGCTGGTTTGAGATCTGCGCAGATAAACAATTCTCAGACACATGATTCTCTTTAAATTACTAAAATGTTGCTTTAGATCAACCTTCATTCTTGTTTTAGATCAGTAGAAATTATTTAAAAAATAACTGTAAATACATCTGTTGTGTTTCACTTGGCCATTTTTCTGTATAAAACATGGAAAAATGAAAAACTGAATTGAAAAAGACTAGGCAAGCAGTACCTCAGTTTTAAATCAGACCAGAACCCATGATTTTATCCTCTTACTCCACTGTTCCCATAAATGGACTGTCTTTGAAATACTTGAATGGTTTCTATATCCCTTTGTGAGAATTTTCTGAGGGTCCAGCAACATAGCCAAAGGGAAAAGGTTCAGATTCTTTATTTAAGACATGTGTTTTGCTTTTTCTCCTTGCTTTTAGTCATTTTATACTACTGTGAGTTGCAGTTAAAGTCCAAAAAATTACCTCTGGCTAATGCATCTTCATCATTTGGTGATGACCATATTTCCTACTGGGTTGCTATGAACACAAAAAACCCTGTTCATAATAACCCAGCAGCAGTTCATAGTCAAGACAAAATGACAGTTTGTTCATTTTATTTTAACTGCCTGTTAATGTGAGTATCTGCATGTGTGTCTGTGTGTGTGTGCGTGGTTTTCTGTGTCACTAAGTCAGGCTGCGTCATCATGGACTGAGAAACTGCGCAGGATGGGCTCCACATCCTGAATGCTGAGATTCCAACAAGTCCCAGCCTCGTATTCATTGATTTCTACTTAGATTCAATTAAATTCATTTGGGTTTATTTGCATAATACCAATTCTCTCAATTCACATCAAATGTCTCAATGCAATTTACAAAGAAATTGAATTCAGTCGAATACTTGTCAGATTCCAAGTGCATACATTCCAAATTGATATTAGTTATTGAACAATGCAGTCAAGTTCAGTTTATTATTCAAATTGGTTATAAAGTTCTCTCTCTCAGGAAAACCACATTGCATCAAGTCACCAACATGCAGTATGATCCTCCTGGACATGCATGTTGTGGTCATAAACAGTTACTTGAATCGTGTTGTGGATTTTGCAGCAATTCCTCAGAGCATGCATCAATGGGAAAGTAATTCTCCCTTTTAGCACAAAAAAAAACTCCAGCAGAACCTAGCTCACTGTGCCACGACTGACCGCGGGTCTGAGAAGAAGAAGGAGAATAACCAAAAAGCAAAACAAAACACAGAAGCACTGATCCAAGAGAGCTATCTATATTAAAGAAAAGCAAAACGTTTGTGACAGTAGTTGCTCCATTGGTGGTTTTGTCTAGGAGTCAAAGCTAAGCAGAAAACTTTGACCCAGATTTAGAGTCTATAGGATGAAAGAGGGCACATAAAGTTAGTGGAGTAAAAGCTCAGCCAATAGTTATCTTTAGGAGGGAGGCAGGGTCAAACACTGAGAGAGGGAGCCAACTGCGTCTTCTATTGAAGGAGAATGTCAAGTTGTTGGGAACAGTAGCTGAGCAAATGCCCCCTCCAGGAAGGCATCACAACTAAACAGAACACCAGACCAGATGTAGCTTCTATGAAGAGTAAAAACACTGAGAGAGAACATAAAGAAAAACGTTTAAACAACACTAATAATGCAATATTTCAGAGTAGTATGGGAATGTGGAAGAGATTACCTCACAGGGAAATGTAAGCCATATTAGGAAAATGGAAGAGCTTACATGCTAAACAAATAACTAAGTCTAGAGTCCTCATATATAACATAGTTTGGAAACATTTCAGTCAAAAAACATAAAATATAAAGATGGTTGGTTATTCTTTGTTGCTTATACTCTCAAGGGAAGTTCTACATTGCCAAATCCACAAACAGTTTTCAGTTTTTACGTAAATTTACCAACAGGAAAATGTTAAATATCTGAATGATGTCAAAAATGAATCAGAAATAATGACAGGTTTTTGATATTATCTTAAACATGTTATGAACGGTCTTTTTTCTAACACAAACTTCTCTTTCTAAGCAACACCTGCATGTCCTTGGTGCACCAGCTCAAAGTCATATCAGCCACCAAGGTTTTGACATGCTTTTCTTAGTAACTATTATAATTGCTAGTGAAGTGTGCACTGGTAAGGCTGCATGATTTAAAATAAAATCATCTCTCCAAATTTTGCCCTCAGCAAAAAAGGTGTTTTATAAATAGGCTCTAAATTATATTGAGCATTTAAAAAGCACATGATGACTCTCAAAACTCTCAAAAGTCTGGAATCTAAAGAGCCTAGTCCCTGAAAATAAACAAATAAACACACCTAGAAGCTGAAATTAGAAATAAAAACATCCTAAATTTAAAAAAAAAAAAGAATTAATTAAAAATAACATTTAGTTCATTCAGTCGTACAAAATTGTTGAGACCAATAAGCAGGAGCTACCTAACATAAGCACAACTACAAGAAGATGGCGCCCTAAATACCAACCCCATTAAATAAATACCATCCACCTGCTGAACTTCTATAAAGCTTAGTCATGGTACTGTACATATGCTTCATTATGTAATTTTAAATTACTCTAATCAAACCGCAAACAACCCTGAAATTTAGCCTAATAGCAATAAGACCAAGTTTAGTAGACAAGGAGCATCACTCTGTGTTATTGTTCTTAAGTATATCTAAGGGGAAGAATCTTCTTTTCTTGCTGATAATGATGCCTGGGTTTGCCATTGAAATGCTAAGCATGTCCTGTACACTTAAATCAGCAGGAAACCCATTCTGCATGTGTGTGTGCGTGTGTGTGTGTGTGTCGCTCTCCTTCCCATGTACTGATTTAGTTCTAGTTTGGGTGTCAATTTTGTATTCTTGTCTCTACTTTAAGCCCATTAATGCAAATTATACTGAGAAAAAGAGAGTGAGGGAAAGTGCAAAGGGTAAGAAAAGAACCCTAGTGAGTGTGGTGGCAATCGTTATGAAATCTATTAAATTATTCCCTCTTTATGTGCTACCAGAGACCTTCTTCTGTGAATAAGTAGTCACTCAAGACATGGAGATTCTCTTATCACCTGCTGGACTAGCTTGTAAGAAAATATGAATTATCCATTTTTTAGAAAATTAGATTTTTTATAAAGTGAGGATATGGTCCTGTACATTCTTTCAGGGTTATGAGACCTGTGGGGTTTCCCTTGTGTGACCCTAATATCCTGTGGATTTGCACAGGGCTGACACACAGACGGCATGACCCTCAAACGACAATGATGAATTCAAAGACCCGACGACAGCTCTGGAACAATAATGGTGAGAACATGGAAATACTGGGCTATGAGCAAAACAAAATGCTATTTTTTGATTTCCATTCTTTGAATGAGAAATAGTAGAAGTACAATATAGATGGGCATTCTCAGTGATACAATATTTAGCAATATTTAGATAATGTGAAGCCAGCTGTAAAAGGGTCAGCTTTTGGACGATCCATCCTACCTTGTAACCCACTTGTTACAACCCACTTGTAACCTCACATGGCATAATGGGAAGTGATATTGTGTCATTTAAATGACTTACCTCCTGAGAATCAGATGAAGTATATGGTGAAGATGGCAGCCCAGTTTAGCCCTACATCACACGCAGCTTCTTTTGTCTCAAAAAGAGCAAATGTTGACTTCACTCCTCTGTGTCAATTGATTTTAAACTTACACTTTGCCACCAAAAAGGTGCTAACGTTAACCAGGATAGCCAGGCTAAGGCAAGCTTCTGAGATAGGATTTCACTCCTTCACTTCTAGAATATTATCAAAATTAGAAATATCCTGTCCAGGAGTTAAGCTGAAAAATGTGTCCATCCATTTGTTGCTTCAAGGCTGAACTACTGTAATTCTTATATCAGGAAGTGGAAGCCTTCAGCTTATTCACAAGTGAGAAGCAAGCTTTCTAAAGAAAAGTTATCACTGTAGTTATTCTATTGTCAGAATGTGCATTTGTTAAGAACCCAAAGTGGAGAACTGAGGAAGCCAGATATTGGTGAAAATGGATAGTGAAATGTGAAGACCAAACAGCACAGGACACCGGCGTTGACAACTAGGTTCTGAAAAAAAGGAGAATTTATACTGGGAAACTGATTACTGGATCAACACTAGTGAGTGAATGAGCAGGGACAGGATACAGAGGGGAAAGTAACAAAAGGCATCAGGATCACAGAAATAAATGAAACACAAGATGGAAGAAAAAAGTCGAAATAAGCAAACTGGTGCAATCGCAATCAACGTACAGTCACGTGATTGCAAAACATTTATTTTCGCACACTCTTCAAGACCCACAAAACACACTATGCTGAGCTCCTGTGAAACCCCTCCCACTGCAATGTACGTCATGGTTTGTCATATGAATGGTCTACTACAGTATAGAAAACACAGCAATCGTAGCAGAGAGGAATGACTATAACAATTTCAGAAAAGGACGAAATAATGATTGATGAGCTGGAAAATCTGATCTTATTTTCCATGTTATTGGAACCCCCAAAAAAAGAAACAGGTGTCGATGGGACATGCACCTGCTACATCAGTCCAAAACTGAGCAGGGAAGGAGTTCAATGTTTTGGTTCAATAGTACATACTTCCTCATGGCCTTGGACCATTGTTCCAAATGTCAAAAAGTCTGAAGTAAATAAATCCAAAAGCAATCATTGACTCTCTCCATGCACCTTGGGAATTGGTGAAGTCATACCAAATAAAGTTCGGAACTTCTAACAATGACAAATCCAGAATTAAGTTGAGAGGAACACAAAAGAAAACCGAAGCACAAAATCCTTCAACCACACACTTTAGTTTATTTTATTACATTTTTTTTCCCTAACAGAAAGTACTGCATAACTGAATCAAATGGCTGAATCACCTCCCCAGCATGCAGTCAAGTTCTTCAAACGACCTCATTATATGACTCAGGTATGTTGAAGCAGGGAGGAACCCATCTAAAAGTTGCAGGGCAGCAGCTCACAGGGGCTGGATTTGAAGACTCCTGGTCTAAACCACTTATTTAAAGCTTTGGCAGTATCCTTTGGATTGCTGTCCAACTGGACCAGTCAAATTCAGCCAAATCAGCGCCAATATCAAACCACCCAAAGAAAGGAAGCATATTGAGATCTCATCAGAGCGATCAGACACACCAAGAGCCAAGAATGACAAAAAAATTGCATATTGACATTACTTTCTCATGCCTACTCATTTAGGTTTGAGGTTCTAAGTGTTTATCAAGACAGATTCTCTTTCTCTCTCCTGGGTTGGACATCAGGAGAAAGTCTCTGTGTCAAGGAACCCTATGACTTCTTTGCTGTCTGTTACAGTCATTATCTGTTCACTGCCCAAGCTAATTCAAACTAAGGAAGGTGTCATGTGTACAAAAGAAGTCATTGTTTCTTAGAGATATGCTCAGTTGTTTACTTAGTTATGGTGTTTGGAAGAAATTTGCAAACCTGGACTCAAATGTTGAGTTTCCTCTATATTTTGCTGTGGACTGGATTGAACTAAAAATGTTGGTGGTGGGTGAAAAATGAAAATGGACTAATTTGAAAACTCAACTGAACCTTGTGTGTATATTGAGGAACTGTACTGTACATTGAAATGTCACATTGTTTGTGTTGCTTGTTGTTCTTTATTGTTATTTTATTGGGTACCTTATGTGCATGTATGGATCTTGGTGGTATAAAGGACTCATACTGTCCATCAGCTGACGGGCTGACGGACGGACGGACTGACAGATCACTAGATATCTATCTATCTATCTATCTATCTATCTATCTATCTATCTATCTATCTATCTATCTATCTATCTATCTATCTATCTATTGATCTATAAACAGATCTGAAGCATTTCCTATAGGAAGACGGGACAAATTTTATGTGAGTACTAGAGACGCAGTGAAATAATTTTTAGTAACGATGGCCCAAAGGCTGATGTGAAGCATTAATCAGAAATGAGACAAACGGCTGTTAAATGTATGAAGTAACTTTTCCCCTCCAACCTACCCACTCTCTTCTCTTTGCATTTCTTTCTGTCCACCTTTCTCTCTCTCTGTCTTGCTCAGTCTCCTTTATACCAGACTTTCTCCTTTCAATAGCTTTAGAAGGCCTTTTCTTATTCATCCCTCCATTGCTGACCTTCTATTTATTCTCTCAATGATACCAGTATATACATATCTTAGAGTCACAAAACTCATCTAGTGCTAAACATTATAAGACTATTTCTTGCTTCTTAACAGGCTGATTTTCTAAATAAAAGAACCAGGCCACTGGAGAGGCAGTTTACATCATTCTTTGATACATATCTTAACCCAAGGACAGGAAGCATTCAAAAGCACACTATGTAAAGAATAAATGCCTCACGGGTTCCTGGAGAACTCAATATTAAATCATACACATCCAATCCAAATCCTCTGAAGTAAAAATGAAACTACAGCCTGACTGCAACAAAATTTCTATGGTATATTCAAAGTATTGTAACTTTAGAGGCGTAGTGCCTTCCTGATTTTATGTCTTTTCCACGGTGGCCTCAGCAAGGGGATTCTCTGACACCTCGTAACAGTAGTGTGTAAATTACGCCATTCAATTATCTGAGCATTTGCTCAATATAAATACCATCTGGGTGCTTGAAATAGATTAGTTTAAGGCCATACTAAATTATTAAACTATTCCCAACGAATGAGTCCCCATTCCCCTTTAAATGAGGTAGACTTATGGGGTTCATGCTGAGCCTCTGGTCGTTTGACTCATTTGGCACTTAAATCACTCCTCCCAGGAGTGATTTGACAGGATTCTCAACAAGAACATGAAAATAAGGGCCACCATCACTTGACCCTCGTCTCATTCTACTGCCCAAACAGTTAACCCAGACCTGATCTAACAAGCATGGAGACAGAAACAGAGGAAAATAGGCAAAGGTTGTTACTCATAGAGGCATTGAAAAACTATCCGTAATGCTTCGATTAATTGCTTTAATAGATTTAGCAGATATGTACTCTTGCACAATAGTTACTTTTTCTCTCTCTACTTTGAAAGAAAACAGACTTACAGGAAAGTGCTTGTTATAATTTCTTTGAAGGTACAAATCAAAATGTGAACATGTGGCTGCACACACCATGCTGACACTGCTATGCTGTAAACTGACCCAGCTCCCAGCTGTAGTTGCTTTTATGCCTTGATACGCATGTTTCAAGACTGTCAATTTCCCCAGAGCTGTTAGGCCTGTAATGGGTACATTTTTGAAGTCTAGAAAGAATGAAATACCATTCTTGCCTGGGATACTTTTTGGATTTATGAGTTCATTTAATATGAATAATCAAAGTCAAAGGAATTTGGGAATAAATGTTGTTTTATCTAACATTTATTCCCAAATATATCTTCCAAATGTATTTGGAAGATAATTCTAAATATATTTGAAGATATTTAGAATTATCTTAAAATATAATTACACTTTGGCCAGACTGGGCCTGTTTGACCCATATTCTGTAGTTTCTGCTTACAGGTTCAACATTTGTGTGTTGAAATGTTATTAAGCTTAAGTGTAACAAGGGATTATTTGGACAGTTGCCTTTCTTTCATTTCAAACTGTTTCATTACTTGTGGCTACAAAGCCAGGGTGCATAAGTGAACAGAAGTGACGGGAATTCACGATTTAAAATGTCCTCTCCTTTATTTTATACTCAAACTCTTAAAATAGATACATACATTACAAGTTAGAAAAAAAAAGGTTTATTTGCGCCTTGCCATGTTTATGAATCTTGTGTCTCATGTATTCTTGCTGCTGTGCAGGTTTTTGGACTTAATTTGAATGAACTTACCACACTCTACTGCCTATTGGCTATTTGCTTTGTCTTCTACTTTTGCTTCATAATTTGCACACAAAACTCTCTCTCTCTCTCTCTCTCTCTCTCTCTCTCTCTCTCTCTCTCTCTCTATATATCTATATATATATATATATATATATCAAAAAAACTGGTA